>JACERP010001106.1:0-27917 GCA_014080715.1 Scenedesmus sp. NREL 46B-D3 | reverse complement strand
TCTGCTTGAAGTCATAGCAGAAGTGTTGTGGATTTCAACGGTGATCACCAAAAAACATCAAGTCAGCAAGCCCTAACCCCGTCCATGACCAGGAACAACCAATTAACATTGAATTTGCAGCCGCAACAGCAACATCAGCTGAGTGGTGTGGTACTCACCAACACCCGCAACATGCTGGCCCATGCTGCCTTAACACCACTAGCAGTGCAGCACACAGCAGTCACTCATGACTGAGTCTAAAAAAGAAACCATCTAGCTTTCGTTGATCAGGATCAGGATTACCAACAGGAAGCTTGCCTTTCAGCAGGCCCGCCATCTCATCACGACACGGCACCTAGCCAGCTCGGTACGGTGTCAGCGAGGTCAAGGAAAGTGCATTCATTCACAACGTTGCTTTATCATTGCAGATCGAGGGCAAACGGCGCTTATTTCAGAGCCAGGGAACATATTTGGGGTTTTAAATAAAGTTTGCCGGAAGTCAAAAATATTTATTTGGGTTGTTAGGTCTTTTGCCGGAAAGCCGTTTTGAATTATCTACTTTGGAAAACATTAGGAGCAGTACGGTAGTATATTACTAGTATTATACTAATGGCCCTGCAAAAGTACTTTTGCAGGGCTTCATATATATCGCTATACTGTCGGTAGTCCTGCCTGTACGTCTTTTTGTTAGCATGGGTGGGCTGCCAGTGTACTGCATGCTAGTGCCGTGTCCTCTCACATGTCCGGAATTCACATCCACCCTTCCTGGTGCATTTCTCACACGATGCTGCTGATGGAGATTGTGTGTTGTCTCAGTAATTTTCCGCAGGTGATTTTGGCCATTGCTTCAATGTATTTAAGAAGCCATGACTTCTGCAATCCGGCAAGAGGATGTCTGTTCAGGTTTAGGTTTTTACAACATAAATGCCGGCATGTTTAGCGGTTAGTGCCTTGCACGTCAAGGAGAGCAATCAGTGCAGCTGATGCTGGCATGCATGGTCATCAGACATTAGCAGCAGTGCGAGCTGCCAATAATTCTGCCCGTACGTCGTGCTACGCCAATGTATGGTAATTTGACAAAACGAGGTGATTCTCCACAACCCAGGGTGCTAGCTAGCACCTAAATGCTGGCTTTTCACACATCCATTCATCAAGCATAATTACCACCTGAAGAATATTATTGACACATGATCAGCTTAACAATCAATATATCGCTCAGCATGGCATACAGCATCCAGTTATGCAGATGCAAGCAGTGCCAGCAGGGCATGACGTGCGTGCAGTCGCCGACGGTCAGCCTGACTGAGTGCAGGTCAGGCCCTCAGGCAAGCCTGCAGCCCACTGCACTGTGCAGGAACACTGAAATTCCTATCCTGAAGAGCTCTTATAATTGAAGCAGACATAAGGCAGCAGGGGGTAGCTGGCCAGGCAGAAGTGCGGTGTGACAAACACTTGTACAGGTCACATGCCAGCACATGGCAGGTGACACTCGCGTGAACACCAACAGTAGGCTGGCTTCTTCAGATGACCAAGTTAAACAGTACATTTGTTTATTGCATGCTCTGCAGGCTGAGTGATTGAGTAACCATGACACTCTCGGTGCAGTGACAAGCTGGGTAGAGAGCTTTGATTGCGCACTGCAGTAGCAGTTTATGCTTGATCCCTGCCTGTTAAGGCGCTGCAGCTTTGCTCAGGACATGTATCCGTATACCACTTTGGCCTGTCAGCAACTACAACGGCAAGGGCTTTGCTACTCTTTGCAGTAGATTGCGGCTGCCTTGTATCCAAATGGTCATTATGCTGCATCCGTCTTGGGCTCTGTAACGAAGCGACGAGGCCGCGGGAACCCAGTTACTTACCTGTACAGGCAGCAGTAGACGGGCATCCCCTGGTGCAGCCCGAGCCATGGCACAGGCCAGGTTGCTGGCACTGACGCCCAACCAAAAGCGTGCAGTAGCTGTGAGTGTGCCAGCTGGCTTGATGGACTGCATGGGATGTTGCAGTGCATGCTGCGTGCTGCTGCTGCTGCTGCTGCTGCTGTGCTGGTCCCTGCATGACCTGATAGCCGTCGACAGCCTCAACACCAACATGCATGCATGTGCGATGTACAGGTTGCCGTTGTATTTGGAGGCCTGCAGAGTGCGAACCAAGTACGCAAATGGGTCAAGGCAGCACAGAACAAGCAGAAGGAGCTTGTGAAGGACATTCATGGCAAGCAGACATCACGCAGCAAGAACTCAGCCAAATAGCAGTCAACGAAGTGTTTTTCAAGCGGCTATGCACCATCCTCAGCATGTGAGTGGAGCCGCACAGCTGTACCTGCGCCAGACGCAGCGCGGCAGCACCAGGTGCTGCCGGAGGCTCTCTTGCCACCCTCATGCATGCAGCAGTTGCAACTGCAACTTGAGCATGCGATTGCACATGGCGCCGCTGGATTCATGCTGCTGCTACCCAGTAGCCATGCCTACCCCAGCAGGTCGATGTAGAGTTGCGTTGCCTGCCCAGGGCTACCTCGTCAGCGACGTACAGCTTGTGCTGCAATGTTGATCGTGCTGCATGCCTGCAGCGGACAGGTTACGGATCTTTGGATTCAAGAAGCAGGCACTGCAGCACGCGCAGCATCGCGATTCCTTGCAGGCAAGCAGCAGACACGGCTTGCTGTGCTTGTGCTGTTGCTCCCCTGACCTGTCTCGCCCGCCCCTCTGCGTGCACCCCAACGCTCCTCCTGCAGCTGTGTGCCCGGCCTGTTCACGCGCGAGGCGTTCCTGGTGCTGGTGCAAGGCGTGCTGCTGGTCAGCCGCACACTGCTGACCGACTACATCAGCAGGGTGGAGGGCTACTGCGGGCGAGCACTCACGAGCCTGGTGGGTGCGGCTGCTGCAGCGCCTGCTCCCACCAAGCTCCTCGCGCACACCCATGAAGCAGCAGAGGGACTGTGCCAGGGCGAGCACAGCACCAAGAGCGGAGCAGCAAGAGGATGCAGCAGCAGCAGCAGCAGCAGCAGCAGCAGCGCATGCATCCCCTCAAGTGTGTCATGAGCACGCCTTTGAAGCAGCACTATGAAATCTTCCCTTTTTGCTCACTGCAATCAATCTTATGGTGTGCATTCTGGTGTGTGAAAGTCCTCTGCTTTCACGTCTGGTGTTGCTTTGTCTTGCAGGAATTCGCCAGCTTTGGGCGCGGCGTGGTCGACTTTGCGCTGCTGGGAGTTCCTGCAGCCATCGTGAACTCAGGCCTGAAGTTCATGCAGAAGAATCTGGAACTCAGCTTCCAGAGCAGGCTCACGCTGTACCTGCACAAGCTGTACACCAGCAACAGGGCCTACTACGCGGCTAGCACGCTGGGTGGCCTCACGCATGCAGACCAGCGCATCACGGAAGACGTTGAAAAGTTCTGCTTCTCGATCAGCGACCTCTACAGCCACACCTTCAAGGTGCGCGGGAGCGCAGCAGCGCACAGCAGCGCATGCAGCTGTGCGGGTGGTGTGCCCGCAGGTGTGCAGCAGTGCAGCTGAAGGCCAGCGGCCAGCCACAAGCCTTGGCCCAGGACTGCAGCAGCACCAGGAGCTGTACGGACCACCAGGGGCCACGCTGCGCTTCCCCGCTGTCGTTTGCTGTCGCCAAAACTATCATCTGCCTCTGCCAGCCAGCTGCTGAGGCTGCTGCCTGTGTCTCCCGCTGTGCTTGGCGCGTGCCGCAGCCGCTGCTGGATGTGCTGCTGTTCACGCACTCGCTGAGCCGGGTCATGGGCTACAAGGGGCAGCTGGCGCTGTACGCGTACTACATGTGCGTGGCGTGGCTGCTGCGCGCGCTTGCGCCGCCACTGGCTTCTATGACAGCCCAAGAGAGCGCGCTGGTGGGCGCGTTCAGGTGCGTGGACGCCCCCAGTCTTGGTCAGGCTAGCAGCCTGCGTGCAGCAGGAGGGCGAGGCATTGGCTGCAGCTGGAGCTGCCGCGCAGGCCGAAAGTTATCGTACGTCGCAGCAGCGGCAACAGAAGCAGCAGCAAGGCACAATGCATGTCTCTGGCACCTGGCAGTGCTCTGCTGCCGCCATGTCTGATTGGTCACACACAGAGCTGATCGTACTTCATTTGCACATGGCACTATTGTGTTGTGTGCAGCACATGGGACTGGGGTGCTGTGTTGTGTCGCGTTGCGTGCGGCAACACCATGTCAGCTGCCACTTTCACGCCGGCGACCCTGCACCGTACGTACATGCCCAGCGTGTCGCTGCCGCCGCGCTGCACCCTGACGTGGCCGTGTTGTCGTGTTGCGCTGCCGGGGCCCTGCAGGGCTGCGCACCAGCGGCTGGTTGCGCACAGCGAGGAGGTGGCCTTCAACGACCCGCCGGGCGGTGCCGCGGAGCAGCTCATCCTCAACCAGCACCTCGCACGGCTCACCACCTTCTCGCGGCTGTCGAGCTTCCAGCGCTTCCTGCAGCAGGTGCGCCACAGCGCATTTCACGCAGCTGCTGGGCCTTGCGGGGGCAGTGGCTGAACTGCTTGCCTCATCACATTGCTGCTGCTGATCGTGCTGTGTGCGTGTTGCCGTTTGGTGCCGGGTATGTTTCCGTATGGTGAGTGGCGGGAGGCTGGCAAGGAAGGGGCGCGGCACGCGTGCTGCTCGTTTCTGGCAGGAGCATCTGCCAACCTTGCCAGCTTTGCCGAGCATCATGTGGCTCGCTGCCTGTGCCTGGCTTGTCGACTCCTGTGCTGCCACATCGCCTGCGCAGATCGCTGACGGCTATTTCGTCAAGTACTTTGCCAGCTGTGTGGCGCTGCTGGTGTATGCCGGGCCCATCTACTTCATGAACCCTGCGTCGCGCGGGGACCAGGGGCAGCTCACGGCAGACTACATCCGCAGGTGGGATGCGGGCATGGACACGCGCTTGATGTGCAGCCCCTGCAGCTGCCTGTTATCAAGAGCAGAGCTGCTCCGTTGAGGGGCTGCGTGCAAGAGTGCTGCTGCTGTCGAAGTCGACGTATACACAGCACAGTCAGCGCAGCGCTGGCGGTAGCAATCAAGTGTGTCCGCTTTGGCTGCCAGCAAAAAATATATATATATATATATATATATATATATATATATATATATAATATATATATATATATATATATATATATATATATATATATATATGTTAGCAGCACTAGCGTGCCTCACACCTTTATGCTCTGCATACGTCCGCACAGACCCAAATGCTGCGTTGCTGATGTCATTCCGTACGCTGTGCGCGCTCGCTGACGTGGACATCGCCTGTACCGCCTCCCGTGCTGCTGCGCTGCAGCATGCGGCTGCTGCAGAACACCTCGCGGGGGTGGGCGACTTGATCATGGTGTACAAGCGCATGACCAGCCTGGCAGGCCACACCAGCAGGGTGTCTGAGCTGCTGGAGCAGGTACGCAAGCATGCCCTGCATCCAGTGGCTGTTGTGTCGGTCACACTTCTGCATACGCGTCATGCGTCAGTCACACTTCTGCAAATGCGTAGTGTGTCGGTCACACTTCTGCATGCGCACCATGCGTCTGCCTTATGATGGATCCTGCATGCGCTGGTGAGCGCCGTCGCCTCTGACACTGCATGCGCACGGAGGTCGCAACAGACAGCCCCAAGTTGCGACCGTTTCGTGTGGATCTTTCACCGGGCATGGATGCTTGATGGCAAGCTGGTGTGCTGCGGTGACTCAGAGCGATGCTGCGGGCAGAGCATCGATGCTCAGCGCGTGCTATCCATGCTGCCGAGCATCGTTGCAAGCACGCCGTACTCGCCCCGCCTGCCTACCTGCAGGTCAAGCTGATGAGCAGCGAGGACATCGAGCACAAGGAGCTCTTCCGCCGCAACCTCAGCCAGACCAACCTGCAGGCAATGGGTGACCAGGCAGAGGCAGAGCTGCTCGACAAATTCAAGTACGGCGAGCACCAGCAGGCGCAGCCCCTCAGCCCCGTGTCACCTCGGCGGTCGACGGGCGAGACGATCAGCTTCCACCGGGTGGCGCTGGATGCCCCGGACGGCATGCCTCTGGTGAGACGCAGGTTGCTGCTGCACCGTTCTCGGCGGTGCCTGACAGCCATGGAGTGTTGTGGGGTATTGGGGGCTGCAGTGACATGCTGAGTTTGCTGGGGAGTTGCAAGTGTGGCAACAGCGTGGCACTAGCTGCCGTGCACAGCCGCTGTTAGGGCGCAGGTCCACGCGTACGTGTGCATCGTGATGCTTGGCAGTTTGACCATACTGCTGCGTCCTTTTTGCTCACTCCTCTGGTGCTGTCTGCTGCTGCTGTTGTGCCTGCCTTGCACACCTGCGCCGTTTGCTGCTGCTGCTGCAGGTGCGCGAGCTGTCGTTTGAGGTGCGCCGTGGCTGCAGCGTGATGTTGATGGGGCCCAACGGCTGCGGCAAGAGCAGCCTGTTCAGAGTGCTGGCGGGGTTGTGGCCGCTGCAGGTGAGGCAACGCAGGCAGGCTCGGCAGCATTCAACCTCGTTGTGCAAATGCCGGCCAGCTGCTTGAGCCGCACACACCTGCGATCCTGCTCAGCAACAAGCAGCTCACCTGCTCTTCGGCTGTTCGTTGTTTGGTGAGCGTTGTGTATGGTGTCTTACAACGGCACCCACTGACATGCGTTCCTGGCTGCTGTTGCCGTGCTCTCACTGCTGCAACCCACCCGCAGGCTGGCGAGATCGTCTCGCCGCCCAAGAGCGAGCTGTTCTACCTCAGCCAGCGGCCGTACCTGCTGGTGGGCAGCCTGCGTGACCAGCTGCTGTACCCCAAGCCCCCGGCGCGCGTTTGGGCGGGCAGCAAGGCAGAGGACAAGCAGCACTTTGTGCAGGTGGCAGGCGAGGAGCCGCAATACTCGAACAGGGATGCAGGTGAGAGCGCCAGGCTGTGCTGCAAGGTCATGGGTGTGGTGGTCGGGGACTTGGCAGCAAGGCAGGGACAAGCAGCAATTTGTATAGTCATATTAGGGAAGGAGCTGGAGTGCGTATGAACATGCGGGCCGGTGGGGTTGATTTATGTCAGGGTAACTGCGTGCTTCTGTGCACGCGGCATGGAAGCAACATCGAACGCAATCTGCGCATCTCTGTCTGCCACTGCCCCGCGGTTTTACGCACAGAGCTCGAGGAGTGCCTGGCAGCAGTGGAGTTGGATTACCTGCTGGCTCGCGGCCAGGGCTGGGACAGCGTGCAGAGCTGGCAGGAGACGCTGAGCGGGGGCGAGAAGCAGCGCCTGGCTATGGCCCGGCTGCTGTTCCATAAGCCTGCGTATGCCGTCCTGGACGAGTGCACCAGTGCGGTGCGTGTTGCGTGCTGGGCTGGCGGTCACGCGGTCGGCTGTTGTACAAGCGATGTGCCCGTGCTGCTGTGTTGCTGCTGACATCCACTCGCTCCCCAAGGTTGCCTTGGTGTCTGCCTGCCTGGCGTGCCCGGGGACGCATACAGCAGCTGTCTGTACGGCCCCTCGTTACCGGGTGCTGTTAACCCACCTGTTGTGTCGCCAGACTTGCCATAAAAGCAGCCGTCTGCTGCTGCCCGGCATCTGTTGGTGGTGAGGCCGTGCGCATGTGCTGTGGCCAAGCGCCTTTGTAGCTCAATGTTCAGCCCTGTGGATGACGTGCCGGCGACCACCAGCTCTGTGTTTGTCGTTGCTTCGGCTGCTGTCAGGTGTCTGCTGATGGCGAGGTCAAGCTGTACGAGGCGTGCATCGCTGCAGGCATCACGCTGCTGTCCATCGCGCACAGGCCGACGCTGAAGCGCTTCCACCAGCTGGTCGTGCACATTGACGGCACAGTCTCGACGACCGGCAGGGGCTGGTGGACCGAGGTGAGCCACACATCCTGCTGTGCGCTCTCTCTAGGGGGAAGGGGAGTGTCTGCGCTGCCACAGGGGTTTGCAAGGCTGCACCTTCTGCTTGGTTGCGGGCTGGTTCCGCTGAGCCAGCATTGGTGGCTTGGCTGTGGGTCTTTTCTTGCACCTGTTCTGACCTGCTGCTGCTCTGCTGCTGCTCTGCTGCTGCTCTGCTGCTGCTGCTGCTGTCGGTGCGGCAGGTGCTTGATGAGAAGATGCTGTCCAGCAGCTCTTCTGCGGCCCTGGCAGCAATCTATGCAGCAGGGGGCCAGCGACCTTGAGCTGGCTCAGCAGCACCTGCCGCTTGCGGCCTCCTGGCCGGCACGGCATGTGCTGACTGGAGGCACACAACAGGCTAGCCTGCTGGCATGTCGCACAGCAGCAGATGCAGGCTTGTTGGTCTGACTTTTGGTACAAATGTGCAGCTGTGTTTGTCTGTAGCGCGGGCTCAGCCGTTCTTGTGTGTTTATGTAGGCGCATGAGGTCTACTGTCTGTTCTTGTTCGTGGTGCCAGAGGAATGGTGCACAGCAAAGTGGGTATGCTTGATCCCTGTATGTTTGTTGTGTACTCAGGTGTTTGGTCCATTGGCTACCCCAACCCTTTATGGCCGGGGCCTGCGCTGGCAAGTTTGTCACCCAACATTGTGCTTGTGCAGGTAGGAAGCTAGTGGGAGGCAAGGCACGCAACAGGCAGCCTGACAGGCTGGTGCTGCCTTTGTAGCGCTGGACAGGTATGGTGTGCTACGCCAAGTGTTTCGAGGGAAAAAGCAGTCACATGTTTGGTTGAGAGGTGTTGGGTTGCACCGTACATGACAGAGCAGTCTGATTTGCTTTGGTGCACCCAACTTGAATTGGGGAGCTAGCTGATGGCGTTGCTGCTTGCTGAGCAAATGGTGATTGGGAATGGCAACGCGCTGTTGTGGAAGATAGGGGTCTGTGGCTGTGCGTGATAATGCGAGATGTTTGCTGGTCTGACCAGGACTGTGGTGCTGAGAATGGCGCTGCTGGCTTATGTGGCGGCGTATGTACATTGTAGCATGTCGTGCAGACTGGTGGCTGCTGGACCAAATGTTTGCGTGATGATGGCAGCATTGGTGTGGTGCAGCTCTGGCTGCTAGTACAAGCTGTCTGTGCAGTGCACAGTCACTGTGGCTTATGATCTGCGCACTGCGCCTGGAACTTGAAGCTGGTGGCAGTCACAGTGCCTGCAAACCCTTGTCGCTGTTGTGTCTTGCTGTTCATTTTACACACTCGGGCGGGGTGCCGCCCCATAAGCGGCCTCTTTATGCCAGACGCCTACAGCATGCGGTGATGCTGGCATGGTGCCCCTGCGCCGTTTGCGCACAGAGGTGTGCCTGCAGGCCAGCTGGTTTGCACACACGGCAGTCTGGGTGCGCATGTCTGGTGCGCTGCTTGCTTAGCATGCATGCGTTCGTGTGCGTGTGTGTGCAGCTCACACACTGTGCTTCATCTTGCAAGATTGTGTGGTGCTGCTATGGCTTGAATGGGTAATATGATGATGATGATTGTGTGGTGCTGCTAAGGATCCGAAGCTCTTGAAGGAAAAGGCACATCGAGCACGGCGGGTGATCCGCTGCTTTCGTTGGCTTTGCTTCCCTGCTTGGTAAGTGAAAATAAGCAACACTTTACACAGCAGCAAAAAAGCAAGCAAGCCAGCAGTGTCTCCCCACCTCTGCATGCGAGGCTGCTGCAAGCTCATCACAGTGCAGCACAGTGTGCTGCTGGCCGCCAGCACCGTATAACTGTGAAGAGTGGCATGCTGCGGTAGCCCTGTACTTGTAACAGAACCCCTGGGTCATTTCATAGATGTATGGAGTGGCATGTCGTCTGTACCAATGGCGTGTCAGGCATCGTCATCATGTTATCCATTCAAGCCATAGCATCAATGCCAACAGCCATGGAGCCATGCCACTCCGGAGTGGCACATATCAACTCACAGCACTCAATCAATCAATTACACGTTTTTCTAGCAAGAGTGACAACCCAAAAGAAAGGGGAGCCGCTCCCAAACCACCTTCAGTGGTTCCTAACCGGTGGGCGCAGGCCCACAAGCTAGGGCCAGATACGGCCAAAACCTTGAACGCAAGAGCGCTCGCTTGACAGATCTCTCATGCAATGATCATACCCAAACCCTAATCACTGATGGCCCTGAGCTGGACCACAGCGTCAGTGCCCTCCCGCGTGGGATGAATCCTCCCACAAGGGCACTGCCAGCCCACACCAGCAATCATAAACGGCTCACAGCACTGCATGCACGCAAATATGACATATGTGGAGTGGCATGCTGTGGCACCCCTGTGCATATACAGACCTGCAATTGCAGTTGATGACCGGGTCTGACTCCCATTTGACGCATATTTCCATACTGTTGTACTGCATGGCCAGGTCATCCCATGCATGATGTGTTTCAGGTTTCATCATCATCATAGTACCCATTCAAGCCATAGCAACAGCGCCATCGGCCCCGCGCCCCACCGGGGCGGAAAGAGAAGGGAGCACTGCTCCAGAATGTTTGCATGCATTGCGCACATCCCAAAACTTGACAAGTATTTCAGATTTGAACATACGACAAGTCGCGGGGAGGGGGGGGGGGCTGCAGCCACCAGTCAGCAATTTCGCCCCTTCAGTCAAAAGGCCTGAACCAGTTTCAACCAGGTGGCCCGCAGTGGGTCTATTATCGGGCGCAGGTGCATTTCGGCGGTAGATCTCGTCGAACCCCCCTGTTTAGCTGCTATAATTCCGACCAACCGGTCGAAGCACATCTCCACCTTTTATAAGAACCCGAGCCTTCAGCTCCAGAATTTCAACACGTCGATGTAGTTGCAAGCCCTGACAAGGTCAGTGCAGAGAGGGTTTGCACAATCTTGCGATGTCATGATGAAAAGGCCACGATAAAGCATAACTTGCAAAGCAAAATGCAGCAGCTTCACGCGTAATCCACATGCTGGGATGGGGCCGGACACACCCGCTGAATCAGGGCTCGCGGCCACAGCGACGGGTCGCAAATTAGCAGCTGAAGGCTTCGCTTCACACAATGTGGAGAGGTGCTTCAATACAAGAAAAAAGGATTAATTGTGCTTCAATCTGTGGGTTGTGTTATCGGCCGCTAAATACATTGTTTTTGTTTCGACCAGGCTTCCCGCCAAAATGCACCTGCACCTCACAACAAACCCACTGCGGGCCACCTTGTCGATCTTGGCCAAGGAGTTTCGACTGAATGGTAGAAATCGCCAACTGGTGGTTGCGATCCCTGCTACCAGGTACTGCCAGCTGCAGTCTCTGACACATTGAAGTTCAATCACCTGGCTCATGCCGTTTTGAAGAGTACATGCTGCCCAGTGTCGTGCATTAGAACCATACAGACGCACTATGGAGCTCAAAGTGCGCAAAGTCCTGGATTTACATGGGAGAAAGACACTGACACAGCAGTTGCTGGGGTCATGGCCAAGTCCCACTGGGTCCCCAGGCAGTGGGGCCGCCCCATGGGCTATGGTAGCGTTCATTGCCTCGAGTCCCCCGTTGGCATAACTATGCGTTTTGCATGGCCGCCTGGCGTCCCCCAGGGGTCCAGAATAACTGGGTGTCTTGGTTGAACAACCAGCTCTGTAATACAGTATTTCACACAGTCAGTTGGTACAGGTGCGTATGAAGGTGATGCTTCACCATGATACCATACCATGTTACCATTGTATGGCCACCGGCCCTTTGATGTCGGCCAGCTTGCCTTTATGGCAGCCGCTGGTGGCCCTCGGAGCACCAGGAGAGCTTGAGCGGGCCGCTCCTGGTCGACCAGGATTACTTTGTCCAGCATTGCTTTGAAGGTATACCGTTGTGCATTCAACTGGAGCCCAGGAGTCGTTAAACCCTTTCTTCTGCAGTCAATGGGTGACACAGATCGCAGGCTACAGTTGTAACCCCCAACAAGATATCACACAGGTACAAGTGTTCATCAGTACAACCAGCGGCGCAGCACAGTGGGTGGAGCCAGCTTTGCTTACATTTGCAGCCTCGCATGCAGGGGTAGGGTGACACTGCTTGCTGCTGCGTTAGAGTGCTTCTTCTTCTTGAGACAGGTATTGAGAGCAGCAGGTGATGCTCAAGTGAACAGCAATGGCACCACTGGTGCATCACCGCATCAGAAATTGCCTGCTGCGGGCCGTAATATACTTCAGTGCTGCAGCTCGTCACGGTTACAGTGGACTGTAACGTGGTGCCAGACATGCACCAGCAGGTGCCTGTTACAGAGGCAGGACAACTTCACAGCCTGTTCTTCCCTTAAAGAAGCTCACAGCTTTGTTAAGTAACTGCGGTGAAACTGCGCAACACAAACGCGACTCCACAGCACGCATGAATCCAGCCACTAGCATGGCTGGAGACTGCCACACGGTTGGCAGTCACCAGTGCCGCAGAAGGCGCTGTGCATGATGCCAACACAGCAGAGACTGCTGTTACTAGCTTGTGCAAGCATGGAACGTCACTTGTTGGACAGTTAACGTGCAGCAAAGCAGCAGCACCACCAGCACTGCCACTACTAACTATAAAGTCGCAAAACATGGCTGTTGGTAACAACCCCCACATGCTGCGAGTGCACATCGCACAGTTCAGAACTCTTCCCCAGAAGATATGTGAAAGACCACGCAGTTCCACCACACAACGACACACAGCGCACAACTTCAAGAAGCTGTTGCCAACCTTGCTTGCTCAGCATGCACTGGCTGCTGGCCGCGGCTGCCAGTCAGGGCAACTGGCTGCTGCCACGCACAGTTTGGCTGCTGCCAGCGGCTGCCAGTTGAGGCACGACAAGTACCGGCCACCACACTTCACCAGATGCAGCAAGCTCTGAAACTAGCCGCCTGCGTCAAGTAAGCCTGACAGCCAACGCACAGCAGCTTGCCACCACGCATTGCCGCCATGCAAGGGCCGGGCTATGTACACATAAAGCTACACAATCCTGACAAAGAAGCGACACAAGCCAACGCTGGCACTCGCACTCAGATGGCAAAACTTTAGGGGCGTGCATTTCTTGCACAGCTGAGCCCTAACCAACGCTCTGCCCCACACCTATTTCGATCTACAGCTGCACGGCAGTTGTAGAGCAACTACTGTGCGCCTCAGGACAAGTGTGTAAAACACAAATTTGCAGTGCACAAGGCGCAAACAGCACGACGGCATGTGCCGCGCAGCTGCCTGACTGTTGCATGCAAAACGCACACGACACTCAAGCCTGCAGGTGCAGGGCCCCAAGTGTGCTGCTGCCTCTCCGAGGCACGCATAGAAACAGGAGACGGGTACTCACAGACAAAAATTAGGTGTTCCTGTGCCTTAAGGCATAGTTGTGCTCACCTACAGCTGTCAACAACAACTTGATTAGCTTAATGTTCCCCCAACTGCCAACGTGCAAATGCAAGCAGCACGTCCCTTAGTCCATGAACCACAGCTGTCTGGCTAGCACGCAAGCTGTGTGAGTGACACTCAAACAACATAGTGCTCAGAGTGGCGTATGTTGTACAACATGCAGTCAACAAGAGGCACCCTCACGCTGCCCCTGCTGCACACATACATCAAGCAGCAAACAGACAAACAAAATCGACATCACAGGTGCTGCTGCAGCTGTTGAGCTGAAGAGTAACTTTCGGCAGCCTCCCATTGAACAGCAGCAGCAGCAGCACATCTAACAGCAGGCTGCACGACACGCGTCAGGTGGGCGGCACATGAAGTACAACGGCAGCTGCTGCCGCTGCACGCATACCAGAACTGTGCGCCACCTGACAGCGTGTGCCAGCCGTGAAGGTTGAGCTGTGTCGCTTGGGCTCGCGATATACAACGACAACCACAGGACAAACATCGCGTTCACCAGCAAAACAGCTTGCTACAGTGCACAGCAAGCAGCCCCAGGTTGCCCCAAACTGGACCGCACCAGGTGTACACGCAGCCAGCTGCGGTTTCCAGCTGGCAAGATGGTCAGGCGCACAAGCAGATGCAACATGCCTCCACAACATGATGCGCTGCACCTGCTGCAGCAACCATAGCATCGGCAGCAGTGCCACTCACACTGCTGGTCCCTCCTGCAAGCTCGCAAGGTGATCAGAGGCACAGCAGACGGGCACTGCTGCTGCCGCCGCTGCTCTCAACTGCGCTTGCATCTGCTGCAGGCTGCGCCGGCAACAGCAGGTGTCAGCTGCTGCCTCGGGGTTACAAGCTGTGTTGCCAGCGACGACCCTAGCAGATGACGCAGCACGCGCCCTTCTTTTCCGGCTCAACCAGCAGGTCCTCATCATCATGTTCACTGCAAAACAGACGCAAGCAAAGACATGCGAAGAGTGGGCCTGTTACATAGTGTACATCAGAAGCACACGCCGCATTGCGGGTACTGCAGATCAGGGTTTTCTGATTGCAATCTTGATATTGTCAAGATGCTGCCCTATGGCCGCCGGCTTTGCAGGGACGTGGCGCACAGCAGCATGACATGTCCCATTGCTGGACAGTAACTGGATCGAGGCAACCCCAGGTGTGCGAGGCCTTTGTGCAGCACACAGACAAGTAATCTACCACTGCCTGTTGCAATGAACCTTTGGCAGATTGATGCTGCAAAGCAGCAGGACTCACCTTGGCACAAACTCGCGCACAGTGTGCAACTCTTTGCCTGAGAAGTCATGCCAGCTGACTGACCGGTTCAGCTTCAGGTCCGCGCTATCTCCCGTTTTTAGAATGGACTTTTTCCGTGTAGTTGGGGCCTCCCCAAGCTCATCCTCTGCGGAATCTTCCACTTCCGGGCTAGGCAGGTGGCCATTTGCTGCTTTATGCTGCTGCTCCTCCGCAATCATAACCTGCTGCTTGTCTGTGGGGCTGTCGGGTGCCGGTGACTCCATTAAAAGTACTAATGTGTCGGGCATTTAGGCCAACATGGCCTGTAGTACACACTCAGCAACCTGAAAGGCTCGCCCGGTGTGCAGGGTCACTTTGGCTAAGGATGCCGTGTGCTGAACTTTGAGCAGAGCAAACAATGAGCGATCTCGGGCGCAGGTCAGCCAGCAACACACGGCCTGTACGAAGATGGGGTGAGAGAATAGGTGAAAAGCTCCCTCCCTACAATTGGTGTGTTTGACAACGAAGAGACTCGAGTGCTTAACTTTTGCCAGTAGGTTATTCTCTTGAAAAGATTGTAGTGGCATCGAGCGATCGCACAGTTGTAGCTTGTCACCTCATGGCGTTGGCTGTCCGACTCCCTGGTAGACCACCGCACGTACTCGCCTGGTTTGATCTGACCCAGTCACCGTTGAGGTCAAGCGCAGCAACAACCGGGACAATGATAGCCCATGCAAGGCTGACATCAGCCAGGAGCTGTCACGTGATTTTGGGAATCAAAGGCATGTGCGCTATCACACACACAGCCGCAGCAGCTGCCTTGATAGGCTACCTGGTTAACGGGCTTTAGCCAGCGCTATAATGCAACCTCCACCGCTATTGGCATCCTGCAGTCTAGCAGTGACTGTGCTGTGCTGTCCTGCATGCACGCACCTGCCAGAGGAGGGCTGTCTCTCTGCCTGCCTCTTGAGTCAAGAAGAAGAAGCACACAGGGTTTCCCTGTGTGCTGGCCACAACCATCAGTGGGTGCCAGAGATGCGTGCTTAAGCAGCCTTGCATGGGGTGTCGGTTTGCTCTGCTTTCCTTGAATTGGGTCCCTGATAGCTCACATGCAGAATCACTGTAAAGCACTGAGTGCTGCTGCTTAGCACACACATCATCAACGTGACATGCCATCCGCACGCCACCTTGCTGAGGTTAAAAGGGATAACGTCCATGTTTCCAGCCTGACCAGCCTGCAAAACAACGGTTAGAGTGCTTCTTCTTGACAACGATGGTTAGTGGACACCATCATGCAGGTCGATCATCCCAAGACGTGTTCAGCACGATAATAAGCATGGCTCACGCAGTACTTGCAAGCAGAGCATACACATATACATCCACCATATAAAGCAGCGGCTATACAATGGGCAAGGCCAATCAAAGCACCACAAGCTGTGCCACCTGTAAGCTACTGGCATGCAGCACAGCTCTAATCACCGTTTCAGCTGCACACGCAGCAGCATCAGGCGTGCACACCAGCAATTCTTGCAAGACATACAGTACACAGCTGCATGCCCCCCACCGGCATGCAGCAGCCGCAACCAACATACGGTTCCCCTGTTTGTTGCTGTCTGCGGGTCTCTGTCTGAAGTTCAGGCTGTGGCTGCAACTGTTTACAGTTACAGTTGCCAGTGGCGCTTCAAGCTCCACAGCTTGAAGTCTGCCGTCATGCATGTGCTGCCAGCAAGACAGACCAGCCAGCTGGTCGACTCCGGCATTGTTTGGAACAATGTCCCTGTGCCTGTTGTATCGGAGTACTGCTATCTTGGCCTGTGGTTCAACAATACCTGTACATGGACCACACATTTGAGAAGATGCTGGCTAAGGTGCAACGTGTGAAGGGTGCGCTCATGCCAATTTGGAAGAGCCGCAGCATCAGTGTGGAGGTCAAACGCATACTGTTGCTGACGTGTGTCCGTCCCATTGTCGAATATGGCAGTGAGGTTTGGTTTCCGTCCACAGCTAGGCAACTGCAGCTGATTGACAAAGTGCAGACAGACATCATCAAATGCGCAATGCGCTGTGGCAAGGAGCGCCCATGCTCTTCAGCTCTCTTGGCAGAATGGGGTGTGAAACCGTTGCATATGTGGCTTCTTCAGAGGGCTGTGGAGTACTACTACAGGATTCAGCGTATGCAGGGCGTTCGGCTGCCAAATCAAGTGTTTACAGCTGAATGGAGGCGTCCTAGTGGTGCTGTGGCGGTGACACCGTGGCACAAGTATGTGCAGAGCCTGCTGTGCAAGTATGGTGTGAATGTTGTGACCGCGGAAGGCAGAGCCAGTGCGTGCAAGAGCCATGTCAACAAGCAGGTCAAGACACTACATGCTGAAAAATTGCATGTGAAACGTTGGAACACTCCACTCTGAGTCGGTATGTGGCTCATGTGCATCCCACTCATGTTGATGCTATGGGTTTCAGGAGGCCTAGGCCGTACTTGCGTTCAGTGGCAATTCCACGTGGTATTGAATTGCTGTTGCGTGTTCGTATGGGTTGTCTGTGTGTACATGAGCGTACTAGTCAGTTTGGCGGTCGCAGAGCTAACTCCACTTCAGGATGTCCTTGTTGTGGTGCAGAAGTTGAGTCTTTGTCGCACTTCATGTTTGATTGCCCTGCTACTTCTGCTCAGAGGGATGATATGTTTGCTGAGATCAGATCCCTGCCTGGTTGCGCTGAAAAGTTGCGCAGCGTTTTGTCCATGGCTGATTCGTCAATCAAAATGTTGCGTTTTGTATCTGATGATATTTGGGGCAGTTCTGGAAGATGTCTGATGGTGTCACCGTGTATTGCTGCTTTTCTTGTCAAGTCTTGGATGTGCGCAATGCATGCAAACATTCTGGAGCAGTGCTCCCTCCTCTTCCGCCCCGGTGGGGGCGGGGCCGATGGCGCTGATGCTATGGCTTAAATGGGTAATATGATGATGATGATGATACGGTTCCCTGGGGCCGATGGCGCTGATGCTACTAGCATAGTATGGCTTGAATGGGTAATATGATGATGATGATAATGATACGGTTCCCCTGCCAATGCACGCACAACCACTTGCAGCGTTCATTTCAGCTGCACAGGCCTGCTGCGGCTCCCTACCTACCACTTGCTGCTCTCCTGCATATCTGCATCCAAACCGCTGCCAAACATCCCCGTGCGCGCTTTTGCCTTCTGCCGCCACCCCGCGCTTACTGCTGCTAACACCTTCCCGCTCATCCTGCAGGCGCTCAAACTCCCTGTGAAGCTCCTCATCCCTTCCCGGTAGAAACTCCTCGTCATCACCGTCATCACCAAACAGCATGCCTTCTTCCCCCCTCATCCCCACCATAGAAGCAGCTGCCGCCGCCGCTGCTGTTGCCCCTGCTGCTGCCCGTGCCTGGGCCCATCCCCATCATGTTTGCTGCTGCCTTGTCCATCACTTCACTCAGCAACCGCCGCTTGTAACTGTCCGGAACCTCAAAGAAGTCTGGTGGCGGGGGTGGGGTGGCACTGCCAGGCAGCAGCGGGTGAAAGGCCTTAAAGCTGACCAGCACGTACACAGTCAGCAGCAAGCGGCACCTGCGCGAGTGGGGTGAGCAGCAGCAGCAGCAGCAGCAGCAGCAGCAGCAGCAGTGTACAATTGAACAACACAGGATTATCTTGTGCTAGTAGTGCCTGTGAGTGGCTGCCTGCTTGCAAGAGGTCTGCTTGCAGAGGGCCAGGGTATGCTCTGACAAGCAGCAGTGTCTCCGGCATGTGCCAGTGCCTTGTTGCCAAAACCGGCCACAAACTTTGTAGAGCTCAACCTCTGCATCATTCACTGTGTACAACAAATGCACGACAGCAATCCATGGCATTCTCACCTGGAGCTTCACTGGGAAACATGTCCATCTGGCTGTACTTCGCAAGGAACTTCCCGACCTTGGCCATGTGCTTGTTGGCGGTGCCAATCACATCCAGCAGCGGCAGCAGCTGCTCCAGCTGCATTGGGAAGTCCTGAGCCATCCAGCAACGCGCACGCAGCAAAACGTCCCGCCGCCGCCAGCACCACCAGCGCCTGCTGCCTCACCACTGCTGCTGGCTGTCTTGACGGCAGCATTCTTGCCCTTGCTGCTGCTTGGTTCATGCCACAACATGCCTTCATAATCTGCTTCGCTGCCGAACCCCATGCTGCCTTCTGCTGCGCTGCCGCGGCTGGACCCGTACGTCAAACTGCCCTTTTCATCGTAGCCGTGGCGGCTGGCACTGTCTTTGCTGTTGTGCTTGCTGCTCGTGCTGCTGCCTCCTGGGCCATGGTTGCAGGGTTGAGGGGTCAACGAGCGTCTCGGTGACCTCATCGGCCTTGTACTCTGGCAGCAGGTCGAACAGAGTAGCAGCAGGTTGAAGCAACAGCAGTAGGGCAGGCAGATGCAGCCAGGTGTCAGGCAGCGCCAGCATTGCCTTGAGCGTGTCGGTGACCTCCGTCTGCATCTCTCTTGGTGCTCAAACCACAACCAGCAACACCAGGCAACATAGGAGGTTGCTGGCAGCACACAAGCAGGCTCATGCCCCGCAAATGATGCCTAGACTCCGTTCACCTGATGGTTAAGTGTGTGCTGGTTGGCAGGCGGCAATGAGCACGCATGCAAACCTCACACGAGCACACCAGCAGGGACGACCACGGCATCGCATTGCTGTGCGCAGCCGCGCTGCGCAGGCCGCAGCCCTCACCTGCTGCCAGGTAGTCTTCAAAGGTGGCGCCCTGGGGCAGGCGCAGGCGCGCCTTGCTGGTGCTCACAGCCAGCAGCTGCAGCAGCAGCAGCAGCCAGCAAGCAGCCAGCAGCAGTGCAGCGCTGTCAAAAGTCAAGGGGTGCAGCCACCACCACCACGCAACAGCCACCAAGTAAGAAGGGCAAGCTGTGAACAGTGGGAGGGCGCATGTTTGGAGAAACTGGCTCCCACAAAGCCACAGCCGGGCAGAAGGACAGCACCATCTTGCTGCTCCGAGCACAGCAGCGCATCGCATGCAACACACAACCAAACCCCTCGGCAAAGTCTGACCAAGCGTGCTCACCAGGAGGAAGCAGCATGACCACATGCAAAGCATGCGGCCAACAACAGAAGAGCAGCGTAAGGGCACACCTTGCCTCATGCATCGAACAGAGCAACTCTGTTTGTCCGTGCAACGTGCGCATAAACAGGACGGTTGAACCAGCCCCTTTGCCACTATGCAACGTCGACAGCAGACAGAGCACGCAATGGCGGGCGCGCCTTGCCTGTGACCCCGCACAAGCAGAGGGTGCGTGTGTGTGTGGTAGTGTGCTGAGCTGGCCATTGCCACAACCGACAACCAGCCACCCAGGAGCGTGCGCACCTTGCCAGTGGCCTCGAACACGGTGCACCGCCACCCCTCCACCTTCTCCGTCATGTTGCCGCCCAGCCAGCCCCGCACCGGCGTGAACTTAAAGTTGCGCGGCTTCACCCGCAGCTTGTCCACGTCCCTGCAGCCATGCGGCGGAGGCGGGAAGCACGTTGCAGCGCGGAGCCGAGGTGTGGGTGGACGTCCCAGGAGTGTGCAGTCTTCATGGATGCCGTCGCACATCAAGGCAATGCTGTCACCAGCTCTGCTCTACCTGCAGCTTCTGCTCTTCCCTTGCACCCCAGCCAACCCGGCAGCTTGACCAGGCGCACCGCCCAAGCCTGCTTACAATGAATGAACCGTAGGGCGCAGCCAACCAGCCAGCCGGGGGCTGCCAATACCCTCTGCTGCGTCGCTGCATGACTGCTGATGCAACTGCTCCCAGCTCACCTGCGCTGCCCTGCTAGCACCTGGCCTCTTTCCACACACACCTACACCCACCTCATCCAGCAACATGATTGTCTCTGTCCTTGACGCTGCCCACTCACCGTTCCATTGCTGCTGCCAGCTCCGCCTCCAGCTCGTCCTGCTCTGCCCTGCCCTCCAGCTTGAGGGCCTTCTTGTCAGCTGACAGGTCAACCCAGCTGCTCTTGACATGGTTCAAGAACAGCAGCCGCGGACCAGCTGGAGGCGCAGCAGTGCTGCTGTTCACTCCAGCAGCAGCAGCAGCAGCAGGAGGAGCAGGAGCTGCAGCTGCAGAAGCGCCCGCAGGAACGGCAGCTGAACTGCAAGCAGCAGCACCAGCTGGGCTCCTGCTGCTGTTGCCGTTGCCAGTGGTGGCGTGCTGCTGCCCCTGCTGCTCTGCAGTGAGGAACGCTTCCTGTTTATGAGTTGTCCTGCTCCTACTGCTCAGCCTTGACTGGCTTCCTGGCTGATGTGATGGCCATTACTGCTTGCTGCAAGACCATTCACAACGCCTTGTTGGTGCTCACCTCTGCTGCTGCTGGTGCTGCCACGTGGTGCACTTCCACCGCTGCACCCTGCTGCTGCTGCTGATGCTGCCTCCGCTTTAGCTACGGCGTCATGTCTTGGCCGCCATTCCTCTGCCCGCTGCTGCCTTGCTTGCTCCTTTGCATCCGCGGCCGCACTCGCAGCCGCCACCGCTGCCGCCGCTGCCTCTGCTGCTGCTGCCATGCCTGCTGGCGAGCCGTCGACGATCAAACTGAAGTGGCCCCGCTTCCACTCCGGCATCATCTTCTTCGTGTCTATGCCCATCAGGGAGCCGTCCACCCGCAGCCGGTCCCGACTTTCCAGACGGTGTAGGTGTCGTGGGGCGCGTAGCGGCGCAGCAGCATGCCCAGGCCCGGGAGCGAACTGCCCACCTGCCACTTGAGCTGCACAGATACAGGAACGCAAGGACGGGCCAGGCGTGAGGCATGTGCATTGCGGCGCTGACAACCAACCACCTGCTCCTGTGCCAGCCTACGCACGCACTGACAACACCACATGTGCAAGGAGCTGCATAGCACGCCAGCTGCATGGAAAGGCCGCTGTGCAGCAACCAGGACGCATGCAGTTGCGGCAGCCGCAGCGCCACGCCTGCGGCGCGTGACAGCCCCGTGAACAGCCGCGCACCTGCAGCGAGTAGTCGGGCATGCTGCGCATCGTGTCCAGCAGCTGACCGCGCTTGGCCTTCATCTCGCCCTTCACCTCAGCCAGCAGCGCGCGCTGCAGCAGCCGCGCGCACGCCGTGCTGCGGGCGGCGCAGGCCTCATCCAGGGGCACCCAGCCCCTGCTGCTGCGCGCTGACGGGGAGAGGCCGGCATCGAGCAGGGCAGCGACGGCCTCTGCGTGGCCCCGCATGGCGGCGATGTGCAGCGGCTGCAGGGACGCAGTCGGGCAAGGGGAGGAGCAGGAGATATGTCGGCAGCATGTGGGGATGCTTGGCGGCTGCGAGTGAGCGGGTACGGTGGTGTGCCAAGTGCTGGCAGCAACCAATGCATGCCTTGGGTGCTGATCACCGCCGCCCCGCATTGTGAAAGCATGTTTCAACGCCGCTCCATTGCTGCTGATTGTGGCACATTGTGTGGACAGTTTTGGCGTCATTGCTACGCGCCAGGCCTGCAAGCGTGCGCTGCCCCGGGCATGAAGAGCAAGGCTGCATGCACAGGAGCGCCAACATACCCTCCTGCTGCTGCTGCTGCTGCTGCTGCTGCTGGAAAGCATAGCAACTACTACAAACCTGCCGCTGCTGTTGGCTGCTGGTGGTGCATCGAACAACTGTCCCTGATATTCCCTGAAACTGCAGTGCTCACATTGTTGCCATGCAAGTCCAGCAAGCTGCGCTGCTCTTGGGAAGTGTTTTGCAAAAGAGCTGCTAGCTTGGCAACATCATTCTCAAAGGCAGCCCTGCAACAAGACACCAGGACATGTCAAGCCAGTAGCAAGTTGCTAAGAAGACCTGCAAGGCGTGCCACGGATGTGCCGGAGCAGCGCTGCTCTGTCAAGTGCCTCTGCAACTCTATGCATTGCTGTGGAGATCGTGCTGCTGACTCACCTATGAAGGTTGTAGCTGGCTCCTGTGCCTGTAAAGTAGCACAGAGCACAACTTCACGTTGTAGACAAGTGTGGGAGTGTGAGAACAGCACACACGCACGTCCAGTGCACAGGCCAACGGCTGCTTCTCCTGTCGCACCTGGATCACAATACTCTTCTTCTGCATCATAAAAAATCTCTTCGTCGTTCATGAGCAAACACAGCTAACAAGCCCAAACTGGCTCTCGGGCCTTCAGCTTGGCAGCAGATGTCTCCTAAAAAAAAGCACCGTATATACCCCTCTAACGTTTTACGTTCCTCGGCACAACCACAGCAGGCAACTGTGTCGGTCTCCATGCACGAACTGAAGAATGACACACCTAGGTTTTGGGTGGCAGTGCCAATGCCACCGTGGCACTGCCAGGCAGGTGGTGGAAGGGCACTACATCAAAGGTGCAGCAGCACTGCGTACTGTGATACAGCATCAGTGCAACGTGGTCGTATTACACATTAACAAACTACAGCCGGGTAAAGGTTACCTCACTTGCAGACAGTCTATGTGTTTGGCGCAAGCTTGACTCAAAGCTGCTGGCACCAGGCTTGGCAGTGCATGCCAGGATTCCAGGGACTGAATTCGTGTAACATCCAAACTGTGAAACTGTGAATGCCCCAAACACCAGCATGCCGTTGCCGCTCTACACCTTCAACCACAGCAAGTGCATGCATCCAACTATCAAATCACACCGCAGAGAACCCTGCAGATTGCTAGATGAACACCTCAACATGATCTGACAGGCACTGGACAGCCACACAGCACACGCCCGCATGCGCAAGGCTAAGGGCCATCCAATGAGCTGCATGCCAGGCAGGTAGAGTATAACACCGCAGTGCAACCTCAAACACACAATGCAGCAGAACAATGTAAGCAAACCAAGGTGGCCCAATCACAGTTTGGATGTTACACGACAAATCAATGAATTGCAGAGTTGGTTCTTGCACCGGCGGCATGTGCCTACGCTGTGCCTGCTGAAACGACGGATTTGTGCGGGTGGTTTCGATCGCCCAAACAATGAAGAAGAAACTGGGTACAATTACAAGAAACCCTCATGAGCAGAACAACGGCTCCCTGGGCTAGTGCCTGAGGCAGGTTCAGTCCTGTACTACTGTAATGTATTGTATTGAAACGAAGCTCACTCAGCGGCTGCAGCTAGTTGGACAGAATCGCAGCAGCAAACTTCCAAGGATCCCAGCCCCACATCATCATCAGCAGCTGCGATTGATAAACCTATGGTCATACCCAGTTCAGCGGTGTGTTTACTGAACAGCCCGCAGGTCTGGTGGCTGCTACTCCTCCTCATCCCACAGATCCTGCAGTGTTTTATAAGGGCCCTTGGGGCTGAGCCACATCGCACCTGACACCATGCGTTGCTGCAGACACAGCAGAGGCAGCAGCAGCAGCAGCAGCAGCAGAACCGAGGCAGAAGTCAGAGCCACACTTGGCTGCAGTCGTCCAGCACAGCCGTTTATAGCCAATCAGCACCAGATTAAACATTCGTGGTGAACAAGAATTGATCATGGTATCTGCAGTCAATTCCTAATCACGCAGCGCACTGATACTGAGCTATTAAATGCCTCCTGCAGGGCTGCTTTCAAGCCAATGCACGTGTGCCTGCAGCTGTCATGCAGACCTCGCAGCAACGTGCAAAGCTGCTCACCCGATACGGCAGCGTGTCAAGTGCCTGCTGATCTCCTGGCTGCAGCTTCCAGTCCAGCACATCAAAGTTGGACGCGATGCGCCCGGGGTTGGCAGACTTGGGCAGCACGCTGGTGCCACGCTGCAACGCCCAGCGGATCAGCACCTGCACCGCAGGGAAGCGCAGAACACGGCGCGGCGGCCAACGCATCAGCAGCTGCCTGCTGTGCAGGGTGATTTTGAGTAGCAGGCGCGCACACAATTGCAGGCGCAGGGCTGCCTGCACCCGGTGCCATGGTAGAGCTCAGTGGAACCTGAAGCTGCAGCGATCTCGTGACGCGACTGAATGCGGCAATGAACACATCAACAGGTCCACAGCTGCCATGCAGGACAACGACCGTTTCATAACATCGAACGATGCAGAATACCGTCTCATGCAGGACAACGACCAAGGCATGACATCACACCCATGCCGCGCGCAGCACGGCGCTTTATGCAGGTGCAGCTGCAGTCCCACGCGTCCGGCCCACCTGGGCAGGGCTCTTGCCGTGCCTCTCTGCAACCTGCAGCAGCTGCGGCTCCTCCATCAGCCTCCGGCTATCCTCGCCCCGCCCCATCATGGCTGCGCTGTCGGGGCTGCCCAGGGGGCTGTATGCCGTCACGTGCAGGCCCTGGCTGGCAGCCCAGGCGATGAGCGGCGCGTTGGGCCAGTAGGGGTGCGCCTCGACCTGCAGCCAGGGCAACAGGCAGGCAGGCAGGCAGGCAGGCAGGCAGGCGCATAGGAGGGCAGGGTGAACAAGTGCATGAGGGCGGCAGACAGGATTGGCACAGGTGCTTTACTCTGCTTGTGGGTGAGTGTTACACAGGCAGCCGAGCCATAGCATCTCCTCGGCAGCAGCCTGAGGCACATGAGCCTGAAAGTTGCATGTCTGACACACTATAGCTGAGCACTGACTCCTTGCAGGCTTCTGGGGCTGCCATGGCTTGACAGTGCCGCCAGTGCATGTGGAACCTGCCTCGTTGGTGTTAGCTGCCGCATGGCTGAAGACACGCGGCTGCTTGCTGGCCCCACCTGCAGCACTGCGGGCGCGTGGTCAGCCCCGGGGTGTCCAGCAGCTGCTGCAGCTTGGCCCTGCTGAAGTTGCTGACGCCGATGCTGCGGGTCAGGCCCGCGTCAACGCACGCCTCCAGCGCCGACCAGGTCTCCGCAGTGCTGGGGTCAGGACGGGGCCAGTGCAGCCCGTAACTGGCCAATGAATGAGGTACAGGTCCACATAGCTCAACTGCACGGGGCCAGCAGCAGCGGCAGCAGCAGCACCAGCAACCGCAAGGCAGTGAGTGTAATGCTCGGTGAATACTCACAGCTTGCTGCAGTACAGTTGATGCTGCAGGCTGTTGCTAACAACCAGCACTAGTAATATCAATACATACAAGGGTGCTGACTGCCCCGCCTCAGGTGCTGTGCAGAGCTGCCTGCACAGCCAGAGCTTGCAATCATCCGCCAGCGACCGTCTCCTGTTACTTCCAAAATCTGCAGCTGCTGGTGCAAGCGCATACCCCTGACGCACATGCCAATGCAGTATTCAATTGCCCAAAGCAATGTTTTTCAGGCCCGTTGCCATGCTTCTGAGCAGCAGCCATGACCAGCCCCTCAAGAGGTTTTGCAGCTGCTGACTTGTGTATACACCCTTCCAGCAGCTGCAGATGCAGCATGTGAAAGACGGTACAACACTGCAGCTCACCCCCAAGTCCTGCAGCGTCTTGGTCAGTGCAGGCTGCACGTCCTTAGCGGCATGGTTGCTGTTCCAGAGCTTGCTGGTGACAAACAGCTGCTCGCGCGACACCACGCCTTCCGCGAACAACTCAGCAAGCGCAGCACCAACCTGCAGACAGGCAGGCAGGCAGGCAGGCAGGCAGGCAGGTGATAGACGTGCAGCTGCTGCGTTGCGTCTGGTAGGGGACAACCGCGGTGTTGCAGTGGAGTAAGGGACGGGCAAACTTGTGCCGCACGTTTGCATGTGCGGGGGCGTGTGTGTGTGTGGGGGGAGGGGGGGACGGCATGCCTGCTGACGCAGACTTTCAGAGAACAGTGAGGGGCGGCTCCTCGGGCGAGCAGGCCAACCAGCAATCTGCTGGCGGTGTCTAGTTTCCACTACACATGGCAGTCAACAGCTCGCCAGCTGCTCTAGCCACATGAAAAGCCTGCTCGACTCAGGCTCCAGTGCACTTGGAAACCAGGGCGCCAGCAATTTGGATGCACCGGTGACACCAGGCCAGCTCTCACTCCTGCTCATTGCCGTAGATTGCTGCGCAGTCGATGTGCCTGTAGCCGCAGCGGCACCGCAGCCAGCACCGCACCCCGCACCTGGCCCGGCTCGCTCTTCCATGTGCCAGGCCAGCAGAGGCATGGCGGCACCTGCGGCGACACCCAGGGGTGTTGCAAGTTGTTGACACAAGTGTACGCAAGATCTACGTGAATGTAGTGTCCAACAACAGGTGAAACAGCAAGCAGCAGGTGCTGCACGCTTTGCTGGCTGGCTTTGTGTGAGCTCCCTTCACGTGGATGCTCTCTGCAGCCTCAGTCAGATGTCACAGGCGGTAACCTCTGTCAGGACAAGTGATGCGAGGGTTTGGCGGCACTCACCGCTGCTGAGATGTGCTGTGGGCTGCTGCTTGTCCAGGTTGGTGTAGCGTGCCCGCACCTGCTGCCGCAGAGCCTGCAGGTCAGGCTGCGGCTCATCCCACAGCTCCTCCAGCGTCTTGTAGGGGCCCTGGGTTCAGCAATCAGCACATCGGCAAAGCCAGCACACATTTGGCACGCAGGGCAGGAATGATCACCTGACTGGACGCTGCTGCGAGCCACGTTGAGTGAACTCGAGTCGTACGCAAGACCAAGTCTAATGTTGTGGTGGATGTTGCTGTCGTGGCACTCAACACCAGTAGCACTGCTGCAACATGAACTGTTACACTAAACCCTGCATAGTGCATGGGTTGTTGGTGCTCGCCAGCACCCAGGCAAGCACAGCGCCACCCCACCTGCTGCAACATGGGTTGTTCGACTAGACGCTAGCAAATACATTGGTTTCTGGTGCTCATGACTAACAGCACCCAGGGCCAGCACAGCGCCGCGCACCTGCTCGTCCAGCCAGAATGAGCCGTCCACCATCCTTTGGGGCGCCACCTCAGCCAGGCATGACAGTGCTGCCACGTCAGCATCAGTCAGGGACCAGGACAGCACATCAAGGTTGCCTGCATGACGCACGCAGCAAGGCATGAAGTGGGCCAGCAGGCTTTGGGGTTGTGGTGGAGCGCTATGGGTTGCTGTTGAAAGACGAGGAAGATTGGATCAGTCAGATGTAGAAGAACGGATTCAACGGCTCCTGGGCTCCAGGTAAATGCAAAAAAACTGCGCACCTCAAGCAATGCTGGACCAGGAGGCCCCCGCCCAAGTTCTCCTGGTGCTCCGAGTGGGCTGCCATGCAGATGTATGCCGCACTGGGAGTGATTGTCCGAATTTATGCGCTGCCACTTACATTCCTCGACCCAGTGGGTGGTAACACATTGCCCAGCGCTGGAGCTGTGGCGGGACGTGCAGCAATAACAAGCGTGTACGGCCGATGCCGCGCTGCCTGCATCACAGCCAGCTTGCCCGAGTGGAACTGCCTGCTCTGCGGGGTCAAGCGTGGCGCACCACACATGCGTGCTGGCTCCAGGGCTTCACACACATGGTGCACCACATGGCATGCAGCACGCAGGAGAGACAAAGGGGAGAGGGAGGAGGAAGAGGGAGAGAAAGAGGAGGAAGTGAGAGGGAGAGAGAGAGAGAGAGAGAGAGAGAGAGAGAGAGAGGCTCCTGACATTCGTTCACCTTGATGCGCCCAGGGTTGGCAGACTTGGGCAGCACGCTGGTGCCGCGCTGCAGTGA
>JACERP010001105.1:0-27922 GCA_014080715.1 Scenedesmus sp. NREL 46B-D3 | reverse complement strand
GCAGGGGCAGCAGGCAAGTGTGTGTAGCCAGCTGCAGACGCATCCTCCTGCACTCCATCACTGCTGCTACTTTGGGCACATGTGGTGTCTCCAACACGCAACACTACACGGTGTAGGCTGCCAAAACTGCATGGAGATGTGTCACGGTGTCAGCCGACCCCCGTTTGTCACACAACTGCTCTTGTGCGCTACAACTCTTGATGCGTCAGGCCACTTGCTGTTGCATGCCACACGCCTCTGTGGCACGGGCGCGTATTCAGCACAGTTTGAACACGACACGGATCCGACCTCCTCAATCCAAAAAAAAGTTTGACCGACCGGCGCTCCACCTTTTATAGTGGCCAGGTAGCAAGCGAAATGCTGCGCCACATGTGATGATGCTGGTGCAAGTCACCGCTTGGAGGTAAATCTTCAAGGCATGCGCACACCCAACGCAACACCTTTTGCCAACAGTTTGTGCTGAGCTGTTCGCAGCTGCCTATTTGACCTGGTGTCCATCGTGGCGTAGCCGCTGGATCACACCAAAGCCACCCTTCTCCCCTTCCTTCCCTTTCGCCAAACCACAGCCACTCCTGCGCAATGTCCATCGCCGCACATAAGAAGCACAAGATGCGCTGCACAGTGCACCTTTGGAGGCAGCAAGCGACTGTACGAGCTGTCCCCGCCAAACGCCTGCGTGTGCGGCCGATGCGCTGGAACGTACCAGATCACCCCCGGCCTCCAGAAGGTGCTGTGCAAAACAAACAGTCGCTGCCGAGCCACAACCGCACAGGCCTGCGTGCATCATCGCTGTGCTGCAAACCTGGCCGCAGCCACTCTGTGCGCGCCACAGCCTGTGCACTCGCGTCCCCGCCCGTTAGCCGTGCAACTGCCCGACAGCCACACCGCAGTCGCGGCCATGCCGCAGGGCTACTGCTCCTTGGCGCCTGCAGCACCAGCGTCACTGGAGGCCGGCTCTGCGGCAGGTGGCGGTGTTGGTGCGGGCGGCCTTGTTCGCCGCACCCTGCTGCTGCTGCTCTGGCCAGCCGCCTGCGGCTGGGGTCCAGCAGCCCACACCTGCTGCTGCTGCTGCTGCTGCTGCTGCTGTGGCGGCTGAGCCAAGCCCGAGCCTGATGTTGCGGCTCTGCTGATCCCAGTGCTGGCCTGGCCCTGCCCGGCACCCCAAAGTGACCCGGCGGGCCCGACAGCCCCGACAGCTGCTCGGCAGGGCCCGACCCCGCGCCGGACTTGCCCCTGAACGGGCCAGCGCCGCCACTGCGAGGCCTGCCAGCTGCTGCAGCTGCTGCTGCAGCACTGCTGGTTCCACTGTCAGCTTGCTGCTGCTGCTGCGGCTGGTCCTGGTGCGGCGTTGCAGCATCTGCAGCATCTGCTGCACCTGCCGCCGCCTGCTCCTGTGCCGCACCCTGCTGCTGCTGCTGCTGCTGCTGCTGCTGCAGCCGCTGCTGCTGCCAGAGCTGCTGCCGCCTGCTCTGGTGCATCCAGGGGCCGCCCTGCTGCGGCTGCGCGTGCGCCTGCTGCTGGTAGTACGCCGCCGCGCCGCCGTAGCTGGCGCTGCTGCTGTAGCCGGCCGCCGCCAGCTCAGTGTCGCGCGCCAGCCGGCGCCGCTCCTCCTCGTATCCGAGCTTGGCGCCGAGCCACCTGTTGATCTCCCGGGGCTCCAGCTTGAGCGCGCCGGCGGCGGCGTCGACGCGCACGTACGCCTTGAGCCGGCGGAACGTGGCCGCCACGGCGAGGCCCGTCACGCCGCCCGCCAGGTACCTGCCGGCCGCCAGCGTGGCGCTCCCCTGGCGGCCCCGCCGCGGCGCTCGCAGACGGGCTGTTGAACTGCTCCGCAGACAAGGCCATGGCCTCGTCGAGCGAGTCGAGCGCGCCCCAGCTCCCGCCCAGGTGGTACCCCCGAGCGCTGCTGCCGCTGCATCGCACGCTGCTGCAGCTGCTGCTGCAGCTGCTGGCGCGCAGACATGCCTGCACCCCCTGCTGCATCCATGCTGGTGACGCTGCCTGGGCCAAACGCGAGGTTCAGCTGCTCGTCTGGGATGTCCTCGTCGTCCAAGTCGTCTCCATTGAAGCGGCGGGCTGCCAGTGCTGCTGCGCGCCTGCGAGCAGCCTCTGCCTCGGCCCGCAGCTGCGCCTGCAGCGGCAGACAGCGGAAGCGCAGGAGAACGAGGTCGACACAAAATGAGGGTTTGTCCAGAACAGAAGCAAGACTGGAGCGGCTGCTAGCACTACGCCTGCGCACCCACGGGGAAAGCAGTACGCTGCAGCAGGAACCATCGTGCTGCTGCCGGCGTGCTCCTGCCCTACTTCTGGTGCAGTCGCGGCTGCCGTGCCTGCACACCGCCTGCCGCCAGGCTTGCAGGACCAGCCGCGCATGCTGTAGCAGCAGCGCCCAGGCAGCAGCCCGCTGCCTGCCTGCTGCTCTGCCGCGCCGAGGCCAGCGCCCCGCCCCACCTGCCGCTCCAGGAGCTGCTCATTGTAGTGCACGAAGAGCTTGTCGACGTAGCTGGGCCACATCACGTAGTTGGGGTCAAACGGCGGCACCACCAGCCGCACCGGCTGCGCGACCACGCGGCGGCGCGCCACGTCGCCGCCGCCGGCCGCCGCCTGGCCGCGCGCCTCGAGCGTCTGCATCAGCAGGTGCACGTAGGCCTCTGCCACCATGGGCGGGAAGCTGCGCATGTCCACGCTCAGCGGCGCGTCCAGCTGCACGGCAGTGCGGACGGCGCGAGGAGAAGGATCAGGAGAGCGGCGATGCAGCGGTGATGCAGCAGTGATGCAGAGCAGCGGGTGGTGCACTTGCATGCCCGCGCTGAGCGGCGCGTCCAGCTCCACGAGACGGCGACAGAGATGTCAGCGGGGGCGCGGCACGTACCGTGACAGCAGCAAACATGCAGCGGGGTGATGCAGAGCAGGGTGTGGTCAGCAAACACGTAAGCCGAGGCTGCTGCTGCACCATCGGCTACAGATGTGGATGTCCCGTTGTGCAGTGTGCGCCCAGCGCCCGGCAGCGTCGGCAATGCTGTGTCGAGAGTGCCGCGGCGACGCCAGCTGCAGCAGCGCCAGCCTCGCGGCAGAGAGCGCCGTGCCCGTCGTGCCTACACCGTCCAGGTCGTGCGCCAACACCCGGCGCCGATTCCTGCACAATGCGACTGACCACCTCCGCTCTCACAGGCGGCAGGAGTGACGTGTCCCAGCGCAGCATGCACAGCACTCGTCGCCACCTCCAACAAAGGCACGCCACAACACCGCACTTGCAGGCGACACCTGACGCATGCGCAGCGTCGCAGGGCAGCCCGCCTCACCTTCATGGGTGGCAGCAGCGCCATGTTGATGGCGTCCAGCACAGCATCCATCGCACGCTTGTCAAACGGCACCTCATACGGCCGCTCCTGCAAGGACGCCCCCGCTCCTGCAAGCCCCAGGCTGCGCCTGTCGCCCGGGTTGGCAAGCTCCTGCAGGATGGCCTGCTGCTGCGCGCACGGCTCGTCGTCCACCGCACACTGCTCGTGCAGCAGCGCCTGCGCCTGGCCGGGCAGCAGCGGCTGCAGCTGCGCCTGCAGCTGCTGCGCGCGCGCCGAGTCCGCGGCCTGCTGCTGCTGCTGGCGCGGCGGCTGCAGGCGCAGGCAGGCCAGCAGCTTGTCGAGCACCTCCAGGTGCGGCTTGTAGCCCCAGCTGATGAAGTCCCTGCAGGACGCATGCAGGAGCATGCAGCAGTGTAGAACGTCAGAGAAGGTATGGGCACACGCAAGGCGCTGAGGCGCCGGCTGCGAAGCGCCATGCACGATGCAGCTGATGGGCTGCTGCGTAGCAGCTACAACTGGCGGCAGAACATTAAGATACAAACCTGCAGGATATGTGTGCATGTGAAGTAGGGAAAGTTGATGTGCCTGGGCATGGTGATGACCACAGCACGCGCTGACCCCAGCTGTACAAACTGCATGCATGCGGATGCCGCGCGGCGTACAGAGACAAGCATAAGCCGCAGCCCGCCCTGCCCCGCACACCTGTACGTGCTCAGCGCCAGCAGCGGCCAGTTGATGTTGTCCGCGTTGTCGACAAACGTGTAGCGCCGCGCCTGCTGCCCCAGCCTGCCGCCCACGGCAGCAGCAGCAGCTGCTGCGCCACCTGCTGCTGCTGCTGCGCCTGCGCTTGCACCTGCGCCTGCAGCTGCAGCCGCTGCTGCAGCCGCCGGGCTGCAGGACGTGCAGCAGCTGCCGGGCCTCGGCAGGCCGCAGCCCCGAGGAGCCGAGCGAGCTGTAGGGCCCCGCGGGCTCGGCTTTCGGCGGGTAGCCGCCGGGCCGCCAGCCGCGGCGGATGCGGTTGTAGCAGGCCTTGAGCAGCGTGAAGCAGATGGAGTGGGCGTTGTTGTGGCGGGGCTGCAGGCCGCGCGCCTTCATGATCTGGTACAGCTCGAACGCGAGCTCCGCTTGGTCAGTGCGCTGACAGGCCAGCAGCAGGATCCTGCAAGCACAAACACGCGCAGCACTTCGGCGATCGTCCCACCTCCCAGACGAATGTCGCCCCAACGGGGCCAACTGTTATAAGCTGCCGGGTAAGCTATATTAAGAATTTGATGAAACAACGTGCAGGCAACAGTCAAAACACACACTCTAGCAGGCACGCCCCAGCACACGCGCAGTCAGCACCCACGCCGCTGCCCCGCGGCAGCGAAGTGAACGGCGCCAGGAGGCGCGTCGCGGTGCGGCGCCCCCGCCCCACCCCACCTGAAGGTGTTGGCGTTGGGTGCGACGCCGCCGCCCACCATGGTCGTCAGCACCGACACGACGTTGCCCAGCTGGTAGCGCAGCGCATACTGCTCCATGAGCGCGTTGTACTGGCTGATGTGGGGCGGCACGCCGCGCCGCGATCAGCGTGTCGTACACCTGCACACGCAGCCGCGCATTGAAGAGACAGGTTGAAGAGCCAGACGTGCAAAGGAAAGCTGTGTGAGGCGGGTGCACCACCAGATGTCCTGCCACCAAGCACAGCACATGGCCGTGTCGCACGCCTGCAACCAGTCGCGGCGTGGCATCACAGACATGCACACAGGCACCCAAAGATGTGGAGGGCAGGTACCCCCCCGACATCGCCAGCCACGAGGCACGTCATGCGTGCGAGGCCACGGACAGCGCCGTGACCCGCCGAACACCCACTGAGCAGCGGCGCATGCACGTGGTTCGACCCGCTGCTCGCCAGCCCATGCTCAACAAAGGAACTCCGCCGCTCACCTTGCGCGCGGCCGCAAAGTTGTTGTTCTGCAGGCAGGCGTACATGAGCGCGCTGCACGTCGGCGTGGACGGCTTGAGCCCGCTGGCGCGCATGTCCTCGATCAGGTCAAACGCCACCTGCAGCAGCAGCAGCAGCAGCAGCAGCAGCAGCAGCAGCAACAGCAGCAGCAGCAGCAGATTCCGTCGCAGGAGCAACCAAGCGCAGAGTCCCAGCCAGCCGCAGCAACGGCTCCCAAGAGCTGCACCGCCTGCCAGTGGCTTCCTGATGCCCCGCGTATGGCGGCATGCCAGAAGCAGCTCCAGCTGTATCGGCTGCTGGTGCTGGTGGCCTGCGGCTGTGCTCCATGCAGGCTGTCACACTGCGCTTGTGCCCGCTCCCTGCACTCCCCACAAACAAAGCCTGCGCCAGGCTCGCGCCAGGGCCAGCGCCGCGGCACACCTCCAGCTTCCTGCAGCGCCCGGCCAGTGCGATCAGATGGCCGTACAGCAGGTCGTCCGGCTCGACGCCGTTGCGCTGCATCGTGGCGTAGATCTCAAACGCGGCCTCAAAGTTGGTGCCGTCGTTGGCCATGCACGCGTTGATGGCAGCCGTGTACAGCTGCGCGCAGGGACAGGGAAAAGGAACGCCGCCAGGCGGCAGCACGGCGGCAGGTCGGCAGAAAAAAAATGTCAGGAGTGTTGAAGGCTGCCGCAAGTGGAGCTACTGCACGGCCTGGTGTCGGATCGCAGTGCTGTGTGCTGATGTCTGACATAGCAGCAGCGCCAGCCGTCAGCACTGCAGTGCAGCAGCAGTGCCAGTTGTCAGTGTTTCATGCCCCCCCCTCTCAATCTGCGTCTGCGGCGCAATTGCTGCCCTGATGCACCAGCGTCACAGCTGCTCTGGCCAAGGCTTTCAACTCTGTCACAACAGACTCAGCACGATGCGTGTTTACACCACCAGCTGCACGCTGCTGCCGTGCTGTCACGCGGCCTTGTCTCTCTTATCCCAGCTCAGCACAATAACACAGCTGCGCTGACTGCTGCTGCTGCTGCTCACCTGCACGCTGCTGGTCACGCCTGCGCCCATGGCCCGTGCAAACACGCGCTGGGCCATCTCGCACTCCCCTGCCAGCACTGCTGCCTCAATCAGGCACGTGAAGGTGATGGGGTCACTGGGGACGCCAGCACCTGCAGCAGCGGCGGCAGCAGCAGAAATCCACAGGGTTGGCAACAGGACGTAAGGGCACGCCACGGACCCCAAGCATGACTGCTGCCCCACCACCATGCCAAAAGTACCTAGTGGTTGGCGGGCAGCAACTGCGCATGTGTAGCACAGCACAGCATGCTGCGTGCGCCGGCTGCGTGCGCTGCTGCATAGCTGCTGGCAAACAGGACAGCTGCACAGCCAACCAGAGGGATGCTCTTCAGTGCAAAGACTGCTGCTGCTGCCATGAGCTTCGTGGGCACGCAATGCAGCAGTCGCTGCAGCGCGCGCACCTGTCATGAGGTCCAGCACCTCAAAGCAGCGCTGCAGCTGGCGGCAGCGGCCTGCAGCAACGACGACGCACCAGGCGGCAGCGGCAGGGGCAGCGTCAGCCTACCACCAGGGTTCCGGGTTACAAGCGGGCTCCACAGCTCTGTGTTGCAAGACCGCTGCCCATAGGTTTGGCGCCAGCGCACGACGACTCGGCGCTTCCAGGGCCGGCAGGTGTGCTTGATACATCCATGCCCTGTGCACGCTGCTCCTGCTGCTGCTGCTGCATGTGACGATCACCAGGCCAGCAAACTTGAACCTCTGACAACGTCTCGCGCACGCGAAACCAGCGCACGCTGCCGGCAGCAAGGACGCCCGTGCGCCGCCGCCTCGTGCGCGTCCCCAGCCGGCAGCCACACACCGCCGCCGCACCCACACCAGCTGCGCCGCCCTCACACCAGCAGCACCTCGACAACGCGCAGCGCGCCCAGCAGGCTGGATCAGCCGCCACACACCTGCACACATGAGCAGCGCATTCCACACCGGCGTCTCCAGATGCACCGCGCCGTCCAGCGCCTCCTGCAGCACTTGGAACGCCCGGTCCAGGATGACGAGCTGGTCCTTCCTGTCGCTGCTGCGCGCCTTGATGCCCTGCGCACACGCGGCGATCAGCGCGCCAAACAGGTGGCTGTCGAGGCGCGGCGCGTCCGACGCGCTGCCCGCCGCTGCGGCTGCTGCCGCGAGCTGCTGCTGCGCTGCCTTGGCCCGCTGGAAGACGGCGAAGGCCTGCGGGACGTCGCCTGCGGCAGCGCACACTGCAGCGGGACGCGCGCCAGAGCAGCAGCGCGAGGTCAGGTCAGGGACTGGCAGCAGGGCACCCACATGGCAGGGCGCCTGAACAAGAGGCGTCCGGGAGCTGCTGCGGCGGTACGCATGCGTGCCCATGCATCCTGCAGCCAAACTGCGCTCGAAACAGCATGGCCTGATGCAAGCGCTGCGCCCCATGTCGACAGCCGTCGCTGCGAGCCGAGCATGCACGGCTGGGCCTGCCGCCGGCTGTGCCCGGCTGCGTCCGCCGGCGGGGACGGCTGCGGCTGCAGCGCCTGCCTCCCGCAGCCCGTTGCAGCGAGCCAGGCTGTGTCCGGCTGCATCTGCTGACAACCAAGTTTTCGGCTGCAGTGACTGCCTCCCACAGCCAGGCCTCGTGTGTATGTGCAGCCGGCTGTCCTGCAAGCAGCCCTTGCACCCGCCCCTCCCGCGCCTGTCATCAGCGTTTTGTGCAAGGAAGCTGAGTTTCCCCTACTCCTGTGCACACAGCAGGGATTGAACCCCCGCCTCGCACCTGTGATGAGCGTGGTGAAGTGGATGATGTCGCATGGTGCCTGCCTGGCGGCCATCAGGTCGATGACCGCCAGCGCGCCCTGCAGGTCCCGCGCCGTGCTGCAGGCCATGATCGCCATGTTGTACGTGCGCGCGTCCGCGCAGTCCGCCGGCAGCAGCTGCAGGAAGCGCAGCGCAGCGCGGGTGTTGCGGGCGGCGCCCGCCGCCCGCAGGAACACCTTGTGGCTGACCTTGTCGAGCACGTCCGTGCGGCTCGCGGCGGCTGCGGCCTCCATCAGCAGCAGCGCGGCGGACAGCTGCCCCCGGCGCGCCAGGTTGGCCTGCAGCTGCGCGAGCTCGTCTGCTGGAAGGCTGCCGATGCCTTGCAGGACATGCTGAGGCAGGGCGTCGCTGCTGTCGGCTGCTGGAGGTGCCGGCTGCTGCGACAGCTCCCACACGTTGCGCGTGGGGCACAGCAGCTGCTCGATGACGCCCTCCAGGTGCGAGTCGTGCTCTTCCTGCAAGCCGCCCTTCCCAGGGTACGGGCCACCCCTGAAGCTGCCGCGGTTGCTGGCAAGCAGCTGCTTCAGGTCTTCGACCACTAGGTTCTGGCCCCTGCCACGCTGCGCTGCTTGGATGTCCCGCTTGCTGCGTAAGCGGATGCCTTCTTGCCTGTACTTTGGTGGCTGCCAGGCTGGCTCGCTGCTGCTGCTGTCGCTAGCTCCGCCTTCGCTGCTGTGGTTGCTGCTGTGCGCGCCGTTGTTACCGCCGCCTCCAGCACTGCTGCTGCTGCTGCTGCTGCTGGCTGTGAGATGCAGTTGGCCAATGTCGCTCACGCCTGGCGGCGGGTTGCCATTATATGACTGCGTGCCGATGGCAATTGCTGCTGCCCTGGCACCCACAGCTGCATGGCTGATGCCAAGATTGGATGTGCTATGCAGAACTGCTGGCAGAGGGCTGACTCCATTCACTGCAGGTGATGCAGCTGCGGCGTCTTGCAGTCCTGCGGCTGCTGCTGTACCTGAATTGCCCTGGGCTACCCTAGTAACGTGCTGCCGGCTGTTACGGGTCCTGCGAGCACGCCATTAGCAGGATACATTTCAGGTGAAAGCCTCAGCCTTCCAATCTCTGCTTCAAGCCCGGCTCACTTTGGCAGCAGCAGCAGCAGCAGCAGCAGCAGCAGGCTACATCGTCTGACTGCCGGCAGCTGCTGCAGCATACTGGGTTGCACCATCACATACATGTGTGGCACACCATGATTTGTGCACGTGATGTATTTGGGGTGCCTCCGAGCAGTGCCGTGCCCACCACGGAGCACATGCCCCAGGCGCCAGCGGAGCAGCTGCCAAGCTGCCAGGACTTCATGTCACCAATATTGAGAACAACGTACCGCTGGGCCAATGCGCCATGCCTGACTGCCATACCTGAGTGCTGCATTCGGACGGGCGTCCAGGCCTACATGCTGCCCTGGACGGGCCCTTATACTGCCCAAAAGCATAACTAGTGATATTTCAAAGATTAGACATGGCCATTGGTACAGAATTCGAAGGCAGCTGCAAAGGTAAGTTGCAGCGCCTGTCACTTGTGATCAACAGTCAAAGCACGCCAGAAAGTACAACATTTGACTCGTAGCAAGTTGTGGCAGCAACACGACGTCTGTCGCTGCTTCATCCAGGTTTTGGCAAACCCCACTCATGAACTTCCGAGAGCCCGCCAGACTGGCAGCTCTGCAGTCTGCCGGCAGATCGCACCGTTGCTGAATCAGCACATGTCAGCCGTGGTTGTCTCGAGGGTCGGTCGTACATCAGCTGTTGGCTGCAGCTGTTCCGCTAAGAATAGGTGCGCAGCATGCTTCGAACCCGGCTGCCCGGTGGTATCAAGCCATTTAACTAAACGTACTGATAGTCTGACATGCTTGCTGTAAACTGTACAGCCAGCCTGCCTTGGATGCGTTTTGAGCTGCAGGCACTTGACAGGACTGAACCCAAACACGATTTGGGAGGCACACCAGCAACGCACAAGCCCCCTGTCCCTGCAGACCCCTACAGCTCTCAAAGCAGGGTGCTAAGCAAACAGCAGCAGGCCCCCTCACTATCTTGCAGCGCCGCATCCTTTCACAGCACACCTAATAGACTGGCCGTCAGGGCATAAGCATGCTCACTGTGCAGCGCCTGCACATTATCATGCTCGAACTTACGCTGCAAGACTCTACCCATGCCCGCTTCTACGCCTAATCGTCTAGGATAGGCCTGGAAGCGTAATAAGTGTGCTGCATGCTTTGCCAGGATTCACTCTGAGCAGCGACCACGCACCACTCAGTGACTGCTGCATCATGCAGCAGTTGTAGACAAACACGTAATTGCCAGCGACCCAGGCAGCAACAAGAGAGTAGCTGGCAATCACGTGTTTGTCTACAATTGTCATGATAATGCATCACATGATGTGATGCATCATCATATCATGCAACCAACCGTCAAGCACCAAGACAGTAACCCTGCTGTTCTTACAATGCCCTGATTGGTGATGCTGGGACATCACCCGTCCTAACAACATGCCAGCTTCTGCAGCACGAAGCTCTTTTCAGAGCATCATGACACGACAGCCTGGATCTACCCTTAAGAAAAACGCGCAAGCGACATCGTGCCCCAATGCTTTGCATAGAGCACACCAACAAGGGCAAGTCACTACGGCAAGGGCGATATGCAGACGACCCATAGAAGAGGCACACCGTGCCACTCTGCATGCAGTTTTCAAACCATCCGAAACACCATCATGTTTCAACAACAGCACCTGCGCATCTACCACCAATTGGCCAGTGTAAACATTCAGCGTGCTCTCATCCAAGGCAACCAGTTGGTAGACACAACTGTCTGCCCACCAGGCCAACTGCTGAAAATTGCAGCGGCTGTACAACACAACGGTATACCCACTGCAGCTGCGGAGCTGCGCCCCAACAGCAGCTGCTCAGCTTCATAACCAGGCTCAGCAGGTATACCTGGATGCCTGCCTCCCATCCTGCTGCAGGACAACACAGAACGGCAGCTGCAGAAACAAATTACGCCGCTGCATCAGCTGCATGGCTCGCCGGCCTGTCCATCGCTTGCACTTTGGGCTGCCTAGCTCCTCGCCAGCGTGCCGCTGTCACTGCTGCACCACGCACCAACACGGCTGTACGTTGCGACTGCCAAAGCGCTGCAAGCTGCAAAGTGCAGCAGCACAGCTGTCCGAGTCGACAGCGCAACACAGCTGCCCAAGGCACGAGGGTGGCCGCTGGTTGGACGGCTTCACTCCTGGATCTCCTCGTCTGCTTCGCCGTCTGGCTCGCCCTCTGCTACCTCCTGGGCAGCTGGAGCCTCCTGCTCCGCTGCCACCTCCTCCTTGCCCTTGTTGGCCCAATAATCGTCCAGCTCTGCACAAGCAGCACACAACAGCGCAGCACAGACCAGGACTTGGATTACGTTAGTCCAAGCAGCTCTGCACAAGCATGGCAGGGCAGCACACAAGCAGCTGGACACTCTTTGGCACAACCCTGCTTGCATCCCGCATTGTGCCTACTCATGTGTACAAAAAAATGCACGTAGGCCGCAACAAAGCACCTGCATCCTGTTGATGGGACAGGACACACCGCATGACGCTTTTACTAACTAGGGTGGTAGGCTGTAGTGAGCATCAATGATATTAACCTGTCGAGCACATGCGTGGCTGCTGCGTGTCCTGGGTGGCGCCAACATGCGACCATCTTGCACACAATGGATGCTCTGCATTCAGCCCCATGTCACAATTGCTCCCCAAGCACTGCACAGCAGCAGTGAACACACAGCATGCACTAGGAGTGACAGCAGCTGTCTAGCTTGTACCCCCCCCCCCCCTTCACCCACCCACCCAGATCACTGGTACAACCACCGCCCTTGAACAGCACAGCAGCTGCCTAGCCCCACACCCACCTGCGTCTAGCTTCTCCTTGCCCTTGTCGCTGCCCAGCCAGTAGTCATCCAGATCAGCGTCCAGATCAGCCTGGTGATCCCACGCGGTGCGACAGAGATAGATACCAGGGGGCGGGCGTGCAAACACAAAGCAGTTACTACAGTGCCTAGCCTGTCGTCGTCCATGGCAGCGAGGCAAAGTTGGTCAGCGCACGCATCACAAAACTTGTTACATTCCCACAGTGCAAACGCAGCTGCTTCCTGCAGGTGATGCTGTGGAAGCAAATGCACCCATGTTGCTGCTGCTAGCACACTGCCACCAGTGCGTTGATGCTGAATATCATTGCTGCCACAGCTGGCACAATGGTGCTTACCAGCGACTTGGGCTTGTCTCCCCTGCCCCTGCCGCCGCGCCCCCTGCCCCTGCCACCCCTGCCGCGGGGTCCGCCACGCCCGCTGCCCCTGCCACGACCGCCGCCGCCGCCTGCAGGACAGCAGAATGCGGCAGGAGAGTGGACAGGAGGAAGCAGCGTGTGCTGCGGCTGCTCACCCCCTGGTGAGCATGGTACACAATTGCAGGGAAGCCGGCGCTGTTGTACAGCTGTGCAATTGCTTCATCAATTGATTGCTGTGCGCACTTTGTGTGGTGCGGCGCTGTTATATAATATAGAAATCAGCTTGGGGTGCTCCATATCATACAAAAAATCAGCTTGGGGTGCTCCAACACTGCACAGCTGACGCGCGCAGCACTGTTGCTGTCCTACATCATGCCACCGCTGCAATATAGGTGTATGTGCAGCACCCAGCTGGTGTCACTGCAGCTTTGCTGCTGCTGCTGCTGACTGACCTCCTCCCCTTGGGCGATTGTCACGTGCGCCTGATTTCTGGATGCCACCCCTAGGCCTGAAGCCGCCACCGCCACCGCCACTTTGCCTCGCCTGCAGCGCTCGACATAACACACAGTCAGAAATGCTGCAGTACATGATCGCAGGAATGTTCAGGTCCACATGCAGTGTGCTGCTGCTGGTGGTGCTGCTGCAGTAGCCAGGAGCAGGCGGCCCAAGCATGTCAGAGGCGCAGCAAAGCCAAAGCATATGTATAGGTAATGCTGACGCTTTCCATTTTGGCTGCAGCATTGATACTGCCTTCCAGGGGAGAGTAAGGCATGCAGTTGCTGTTGTTGATCATATGACACTGCTTTCTGTCCTACCACTGCACACAAACGCTGACAAGGCACAAAGTGATCGCGAGTTTTTTTTATATATGCTGTACGTTGCTCAGCCTGCAGCAACTCACCACCTGGCCACCACCAGCACCACCTCCCCTGCCTCCTCCTCTGCTTGCGCTTCTGCCACCACCCCTGGCGCCTCCCCTGTCTCGACCGCCCCCACCACGACCTCTGCCTCCGTCCCTAGCCATAGAACCGCCCAAGCACTGCTTTAACGAGCTGCCGGAACAATTGTTGTGGATGCCGGATCAAAGCCTAGCTACTCGCGGGGGTGATAGCTTCAATGCAAACGCCAACATAAGTTTAACCGAGGTAATGTATACGTAGATGAGCATGGCAGCTGAAACTCAATTTTGCGCCCTGGGGCATGATATATCACAGGGAACTGTTTTCTGCTGAGGTGGCACCAGGTGCTGGAAATGCCAGGCATGGTCCGATAGAGCGTCCTCTGCATGAGCTACTGAACCTGCTGCCTAGCTGCACTGTATCGTGAACAATCACCTGTCACCACATGGTGCTGCAGCACAGGCAGGGGCAAGAACATTATTGTGCGTCAATTTGTGGGCCACCCTGCAAGGCTGCAGCTGGCAGCGGCAGCCATAGTCTGCAGTCACATCACATATCTCAATGGGCTTAAACCACCTCAGGGTCACACGTATCCCATTTGAAGGTCACACACAGCTGGCATCCTCAACATGCAGTCTGCATCATACAAAGTCGCATCATCCGGGTTGAGCATGCATGATTGCACATTAGCTTTGCTTTCATGCGCAGCCGCGCATGCAGGGGTAGGGTGACACTGTGGGCTTGCCTTTTCATGCTAGAGTGCTGCTGCTTCTTTTTATTAAACAAGTCCAGTTGTGGCCATCAATCTCAAGCCCCAAACCGCAGTCACACAATGCACTATGAATGAACAAGACTCACCCCCCCCCTGGCCTCAAGGCTTGCACGTCAGTGTGCAGCTGTGCACCTGTAGGCAATAACTGCTCATGTTCAAGAACGAGTTATAAACGGCTCCTGGGCTCCAGGTAGATGCACAGCTGCGTACCTCAAGCAATGCTGGACTAGGCGAACCCCGCCCAATGGCTCATGTGCTGGACCATGCATGGACCACATGGTCCTAGCCAGGAGTCCGGCCGGCCACGCGCAAGATCTTTTGCACCATGTCAGAGTAGGCTGCCATGCAGGCACATTTCCCGACTACACGACATGATCCTTCCACGATACTTCAGGCCTGAGGCTGCAGTGCAGAGCAGGAAACTGTCACAACATGGCGCATTGCAGGGTTTCATCATCATCATATTACCCATTCAAGCCATAGCATCAGCGCCATCGGCCCCGCGCCCCACTGGAGCGGAAAGAGAAGGGTTGCAACCTCATTGCAGGGTTTGCAACCTCATTGTCAAGAACGATTCTCAGACTGAAAAAAAAACTGATTGGCGGTATGCTTTGTCCAGACTAACGAACTTCTGAAACACAGTTCATGGTTAACTCGCCCATGTAAATGATAACGGTTACTGCTGTTCCCGCCAGAATCTGGCTCAACACTGTGCAGCTGCGCCCCCTGGGCTAAATGCTCTAACGACATCATCTGGCTGGTGGAAAGTGGCATGGCGGTTGCCATCACTGGGGTATCCGCAGTCACAGCAGATGGGACCTGGATGCTCAAAGCACTGGCAGTTGCCAGCGATACCATCATGCAATACGTCGTATCTTGTGTAGTGTACGCTGCACTTTCGCAACTTATGCTTGCCATAGTCATTCCGTGTCACATCTTTCAGACTGGCCTGCTTAGGTTCAACTCATGCAACAACAAACACTATGATGGCATCATACACAAGCATCCAATGCTGCGAGTCGCAGAACAGCCGTGCAACATGCTGCATGTTACATGCATGATGCACCAATCGCAGTCGCTTCGCTCAAACTAGCACTCCACCAAGTGAACAGCAGCCTGACATGACATGCGGTCCCGCAGCCTGACATGACCTGCCCACATACCGCAACAGGCACCCTGCAGCCTGACATGACCTGCCCACATAACGCAACAGGCACCCTGCAGCCTGACATGACCTGCCCACATAACGCAACAGGCACCCTGCAGCCTGACATGACCTGCCCACATAACGCAACAGGCACCCTGCAGCCTGACATGACCTGCCCACATAACGCAACAGGCACCATGCAGCCTGACATGACCTGCCCACATAACGCAACAGGCACCCTGCAGCCTGACATGACCTGCCCACATAACGCAACAGGCACCATGCAGCCTGACATGACCTGCCCACATAACGCAACAGGCACCCTGCAGCCTGACATGACCTGCCCACATAACGCAACAGGCACCCTGCAGCACCCAGGAGACGCGGTGAGCATGCCACGATGCATGCTTCATGAGGATGCATCACACCGTGCAGCGCAGTTGCAAAAAAGGTCCCAGTGCCCAGAACCTTACACACAAGCTAACAGTGTGACTGGTGCCAAACCGCAACACGACCGTCCATGTGAGGTGACAGTACATGCAGCACTCAATGCCAGCACCACATGCCAGCACATCTGACCGATCCTGCTCAGCACAGCACAGCACAGTTTGCTTTTGGCTGCACTTGCTTGTTGCGCTACAGAAATGAAACTGCATGCATTACAGCCGGTTGCAGGGTTGGACCGTACACCCAAACCCTACACCCGCACCCTGCACTGAAGCCAGCAGACTGCACCCCCTGCTGACGTCCCACACCAAGAGCGTGCCTGGCAGTGTACGCTTGCAAATGTTTTCAAAGCGCTCCATGCCGTCCAAATAGAAGCTGCATTAACAGTGAAGGGTGCTTTCAACTTGCACACTGCAACCCCAGCTGGGAAGTTATGTGCCCCCCACTGCTTACCAAGGTGCCCTCCGAGCTGTTCAATGCACGTTGCATGGTAAAAGCTGCCAAACAAATGGCCCTGTATGACAATAACTGATTTCAGTGCGGGACAAAGCGTGGCCAGGGAGGCACCGCCGTGCATGGTGGCGCATGGCTCCAGGCTCAGCACAGCAGCCCGCATGACCTGTTGACCTCCCACACCATGAGCATGCCTGGCTGCACCATCTCATCCTGGCCTTGTGCACCGGCCGCCCAGGCCGACGCAGAGCTGGTGGCAAGCATCCACGGCCTGTGAGCACCACAGACAACAGCAGTGCACGCTTCCTGATTAACAAGACATGCGCTCAGCAGGGATGAGTCAGGCCGACGCAGAGCTGGTGGCAAGCATCCTCGGCCTGTGAGCACCACAGCGCACAACAGCAGTGCACGCTTCCTGATTGAGACACTCAGCAGGGATGAGTCAGGCTGATGCAGAGCTGGTGGCAGGCATCCACCCTCTGTGAAAGCCGCGCAACAGAGCATAGCAGTACAGCAAGTCAGGTATCAGGTCGGATAATAACGCAGGCGTACACGATTGGGCATGCATAGCAGCACACTCAATGTCAGCTGAGTGACAAGTGCTTCAACGGCACGCAGTGATCCAAAGCCGGCCAAGGCAATGCTGCACACATGCGTAAACTATGCTGAGCACTGTGTTTGCAAGCAAACAGCACATCTGTTGCCATTTACGTACGCAAATGATGCTGGCAGACACTGACGGTGGCATGCACATGCAAATGGCTGGCTTTGTGCAGTTGATGTGTGGTGCACTGCTGCCGCAGATGAACACACTCGTCATCCCAGGCCGCCTGATCCAAAGAGTGACCCACCTGCCCGGTGCCCAACCCAGCTAACTCACAGGCCAGCACTGCTCCCTGGCTTGCAGAGAGCAGCCTCAAATCCTCTCTGTACACTGCCGCATATTCAACAATATGGAAAAACAGCTGAATCCCCTGACAACCCACCTGTCCGGGTTCCAAGCCAGCCCCTCAACAGCAGCAATGTGCCCCTGGTGCGCAAACAGCAGCCCCGGCTGCGCCAGCTGCGCCAATGCATCACTCAGCTGCGTCCTGCGCGGCTGCGCCAGCCCCAGCCCGCCCCCACCGCCGCCTTCTGCTGCTGCTGCTGGGGCGGCGGCGGCGGCTGCGGCTGATGCTTGCTGCTGCCGCTGCTGCTGCTGCTTGCGCAGGGAGTGCCGCATCTTGTGCACATCCCACAGCAGCACATGGCCGTCCTCTCCCGCGCTGGCCAACAGCCCCGGGGTGCATCTGCTCCAAGAGACCTGGCGGACATCCCCAGCATGGAGGGACAGCTTCTCCAGCGGCTGCGCCATCCTCCGCATGTCCAACACATACACGTACCCGTCACGGCCACCAGTTGCCAGGCGGTGCGCTTGGCTTGGGTCGAACTCTACCGTCAGGCAGTCGGCCTGGGGTTTCTGCGGCTGGCCGCCGCGGTTGCGGCTTACGTGCAGTGACGCTGCTGTCGTGCGTGCTGCCATCAGCTGCCCCAAAACTGATGATGTACACCCTGCTGCTGCGGCGGCGGCGGCGGCGGCGGCGGATGACGATGCTACAGCAGCAGGCTGTGGGCTACTGCTACCAGTGGATGGTACGCGCATATCCTGCAGCAGCAGCTCTCCATTCTCTGTTGCTGCTGCAAACGTGCTGCCGCTAGAATGCCAGGACACATCATTAACTGCACAGCTGGCAAACTTGAGGCAGCTCTGCAAATTACCAGGCAGCAGCAGCAGCAGCAGCAGCAGCAGCAGCGGCAGCAGCAGCAGCAGCAGCAGCAGCTTGGCATGCCACAACCACAGAAGTGGCAGTACCTGCAGATACCCACCCAGCCCCACAGCCGTGGCGGCTTGAGGGCAGGGAAGCAGAGGCCATGAACAACAGCAAGTATTTGTGTACTATGCTTGGGCAATCCAAACGTTGAAATTGCGCCTCTTTTGCCTTTTTAAACTCAGCACACTGTGCCACAGGCTGTGGCGGGTCATGCCTCATCCGTACACAGGCATTGCCTGATCCTGCAGGCTCAGCCCACCAGCCACTCACCTGCAACGGAGGTATCTGCGCTTGTCCGGTGCTGCTGCTGCTGCCGCCACTGCTGCTGCGGCGGCTGCCGCGCTGCACGTCATACAGCTGCATGCCACCTGCCACGTCAGCAGCCAGCAGCAGGCCAGGCTGTTCAGGGTTCCACTCCAGGGCATAACCCCCTGCCTCCCGGCCACCAAGGACTGCTGCTACTGCTTCTGACTGCGGTCGACTGCGGCTGCCCATTGCTGAGTCACCAGACCGCTGTGACGATGCTGCATTGTCATCTTCTATGTCACTTCCGCCGCCATCATCACTGACAGCTGCTGCAGCTCCTGCTGATCCGTTGGGGCTGCCGTTGCGTATGCTGCGTCGCTGGTGCTGCTGCTGCCGCTGCTGCTCCGCCTGTCGCTGCAGGTCAAACAAGTAGATCTCTGGCTCATCGCAGCATGTGGCCACCACATGCTGCCTGCTGGGCATGCTGTGCAGGCGGTTGACGTCCAACATGCCGTGTGGAATGGACTGCAGCATACATCAAACACAATGTGCGCATTCCGCACAGCTGTCAGAGAATGAAGTAAAACGGTGTGCTACTTGGCATGCCATCTGAATGCACAGCAGCACATCACGCAACACTCGGTAGAACCTTGGAACATAAGGCAGTTGCACCCTGGGGCTGCCGCGCTTAACATGCAAAGTCAAGCAACGGCATAGTTTCAGGCTCCATGCTGCTCTCATCTACGCCGCTCGTGTGCACTACTCAAACTACAACATAACACCCAGCATGGCACGGCAGCTTGGCATACAGCAAGGCAGACAGCGTGGCACACAACCCTGGACAATGCGTGGCACAGAGCATGAAACACAGCATGCCACACAAATCATTTACCTGGAGTCTAAGAGCGCTTCACAGCTTCAAACACAGCAATGCACACAGCACAGCACACAACAATACACACAGCAATGCACACAGCACAGCACACAACAGTACACACAGCAATGCACACAGCACAGCACACAACAATACACACAGCAAAGCACACAGCATGGCACACAGCATTGCACACAGCACGGCATACAGCACGGCCCACGGCACGCCATACAGGACGGCACACAGCATGCACACAGCAATGCACACAGTACGGCACACGTCATGGCACACAGCACGGCACACAACAATACACACAGCAATGCACACAGCACGGCACACAGCACAGCACGGCACATGTCATGGCACACAACACGGCAAACAGCATGGCACACGGCACGGCACACGTCATGGCACACAGCACGGCACACAACACGGCCCATAGCAAGGCACAGGCCATGATCATGGCACACAGCACGGCACACAGCAAAACACACGGCACGGCACACGGCACAGCGCACAGCACGGCACACAGTAAGGCACACATCATGGCACAACACGAGACACATTTGCTTGTTCCTTTGGGTAAATTTCCCGACCTGTGCTGATGTACTGCCTGCTGCTGGACACCAGTGCATCAGAACCAAATCATTGGAGGAGTCTCTGCTTGCACAAGCCAGCTACACAGCCCACACAGCTGCCACCTGATGACCATTCACCTGCACCCTGCTTCCCAGGCGCTCTTGAGATGGCACATTGGTCATATCATCCAGGTGACCCAGAAGCATTGGTTACTGTCTGCCAAATAGGCAGCGAGCAAACCCACACAGCACCAACGACATTCTCGTGGCACCGCCCATTGACGCTGCTTTGCAGGAAGCCTAGATAACCACGGCCAACTCACCAGGACTGGCTCAACCTCGCCTCGCAGCATTGCCAGCTGCTGCGCCGCAGGGTCAAACCCTGCAGGCAGCTGCCCAGGCAGCCGCACCCGCCACAGCACTAGGTGCGCTGCCTCTTGACCGCCTGTCTGATCCCCCGTCACCAGGTATTGGAAGTCCAGCGGCATGGTCAGCAGCTGCTTGCCTCCCAAGAACCACTGTCGGCTGCTGCGACTGCGCAGCACACCTGCGGCCGCTGCCGCGCCGAGGCCATCCTGGGCATCAAGCACCGCTGCCTCTTCTATGCGATGACCAGCTGCTGTGCCATCCAGCTCGTATCCTGCGAGCGCTTCTTCTTCTGCATCTGCTGCGGCCTGCTGCTGCAGTTCCTGCAAGTACTCGGGCAACTGCCAGCTGCCAGTCTGCCACTGCAGAGCAGCCTGCGGCCAGTCGCTGCTTGTCCAAAGCAGTGTGTCGTACAACAAGTTGTTGTCTGTCCTGAACATGGCGTTCCAGCGTGCAGACAGCTGCTCAGCGGGCGACACATGCTGGTGAAGCTGCTGCTGCGGCTGCTGACCTGGCGGTGCTGCCTCTGCCATGGTTGCCACAGCTGGTCAACCCAGTTGTAAACTGATAGCTTCAGGCCCTGTTGCTTGTTTACCCATGCGCTACCTAGCACGTGCATATTGTCTGTAGTGATGGTGGCTTGCCTGGTCTTGTGTGCCTGACGTGCTCACTGCTTTTTGAACTGCAAGCTGCACCATGGTCCTGGTTTGATGCACAATGTTCCTCTTAAGAGCATGAAGCGAGAAAAGGAGAAAGATCCTAGGTTGGTTACAGCAGTACAACGGCAAGTGCCAGAGTTGTGCAGCAGCAGCGGATAGGTCAGCAGGCTGACATACAGGCACTGTCGGCCATTGATTCGAACAGATAAACAGACTCCCTAATCTTTAGACAAAGTAACAACAGGCTCATTGCATATATTGACTTAGGACACACACACACAACAGTGTCATTGTTAGTCTGACTGTTGAGTTCCAGCACTGCTGCTGCCTGGCAGTGCCACCGTGCGGTCGAGTTCTAGGACGCCAAGCTAGTGCTCCCATGCGGTCTCATGAACGCTGGATTTGAGTGTTACTTGCCTCTGTACGTGGTGCTAATTTTGAGCAAGCCCGCGCTTGCATCTAACGCGGTGCCGTACGGTTCGTAACAGAGGACAGCGCATGCTGTGAGCCCCGAAGCCAGGAATACACTTGGGGAGCCCTTGGCTCTGTGAGCCAGCAGGCAATCACCAGCCCAGCAGCAGGACGGCCTCACAACTGCAGTAGCCTGAGCAGCAGCAATGCCAGACTGGGGCGAGGAGGTGGCTGTAGAGCTGGAGGCCTTACGAGCAACGTATGAAGACGACCTGGCGCTTGATGAGCTCGCAGGCATGGTCAGCATGCTGCTGCAGCCTTCAGAACCTCAGGAGCACGCCTATGTGCAGTGCCTGCTGCAGGTGACAGTCCCCCGCGGTTATCCAGAAGCAGCAGCACCAGGCATCGCCTTGCAGGAAGCCAAAGGCCTGGGGAGCAGTAGACTGAAGGCCCTGCAGGGGTTGCTGCAACGAGAGGCGGATGGCATGTTGGGAGAGATGATGCTGGGGCAGTTGTTTGAATGCGGCAGGGACTGGCTGAATGACAACAACTGGCCTGAAGGTAGACAGAGGACTAGCTGGCATAAGAGGTGTAGCATTGCACGTGGCTGTGTGTCCTCCCGTGCTGCATAGGGTGGTGTTGCGGCGACACAGTGCACGCTACTTCATCAGGATCCACTGCAGCAGCACCCCTGCAACTCTGACCATGTGCAACTGTGCACACATCCTGAGCATGGTTGACAAGTCTTCATGCTCGCTGGTTCCAGGTTGTGCTTCCAGGATGTCATCTCCAGCACAGTACTCTCTGTAGTGCACCCACGGTGTTCAGTGCATCTACGGCACTGCTGATCAGGCTCCTGGTGTGCCTCGCCATCGCAAACGCACACATCATTGAACCCTGTTGGCGGTGTTTTTGTCGCCTGCACTTCAGGGCCGTGCATATTCTGCCTTGAGGAGTTACGCCCAAGCGGTAGCAGCAGCAGCAGCAGCAGCAGCGGGGCTTACATGAGGCTGCCATGCTTCCATGCCTTTCACCAGTGAGTTGGGTGGCACCAACGGCTGCGGACAACAGCCGGAGTCGAGCTGTGCTGGCGACATATGCTTCGGATGGCCAGATAACATGGTGCATCAAGCTTGGTTTGCAGTGGAGCTGGCAGCCAAGTAAAGGGCTTGCTCATCCAACTGTGACATGGGGTTTCATTGGCATATGGCTGGGCTTTTTGCTGCTGACACCACTCGATGACATCAGCTTGTTGGGCAACCTTGTTCTGACCGTGCTGCGCAGGAGCTGCTTCGCAGACTGGTGGTGCTGGCAGCAGCAGGCCCTCAGGGAGCAGCAGCAGCAGCTGGAGCAGCGCACCGGGGCAACAGCAGCAGCAGCGCTTGCTCAGGTGGGGCAGGGGACCTGCGGCATGTTGGAAATGGAACGACAGGGCAGGCACCCTTGAGCACTCTGAGCGCAGCGTACTTTGAGTGATGCTGTGCCTGACACAGCCGTGGTGACTCCACACCCAGCCTGAGGCAACCTGCTGCACTTGCAATGCGGGCAAATCCATGCAGTCACAACTGTGTCCCTGTGGCAGGATGTGTAGCCGGGAGCGTGCCGCGCAGGGATTGCCTGGTTAATGCTGTGTGCATGCTTGTTGCTGCTGCTGCTGCTGCTGCTCAACAGGAGCGGCTCCCTGCCAAAGAAGGCGGTCACTTCCTGCTGACCTGCCCAAGCTGCAGGGCAGGCTTCTCACTGGAGCAGGACCTGCAGCACATGGTGCAGCACTTGACAACTCAGCAGCAGCAGCATGCACGCTGCAGTTCATCGGCTGCAGGTGCAAGCCGCGGCACCGGCAGCTCACCTGATGGCAAGCTGACCACGGCTGAGCTTGCTCCGTTTAAGGACATACAACTACGGCATGCTGTGCTGTTTGCCGAGCAGCGGAAACGGCAGGGAATCATAGTCGATGCAAGCTACTCAATCACAGACGTTCCCAATCCCGGGGCTGCCGCTGCTGCTGCAGCAGCTGACAGCGGCAATACTCGTAGCAGCCGCAGCGAGAACAGCAGAGGCTGCTGCAGCAGCAGAAACAGCAGTAGAGGCGTCAGCAGCAGCAGGGGCGATGCCAGCACAGGCAGTGCTGTGCAGGGAACAGCTGGTGCAGGACGGCCCATGAGCATCAGCAGCAGCAGCAGAGGCAGACCTAGCAGCAGAGGCAGGGGTGGCGTTGGTAGTAGAAACGCCTATGATGCTGGCCGTGGCAGCAGGCGGTCTGGCAGAGGCGACCAAAGTGCTGGCAGGCCTGCTGTGCAAAGCATCCAGCCGGACGGCAAGTATGACAGCAGGCATCACCCAACGCCCATCAGCAGCAGCGGGAGAGGCAGCAGTAGCAGAGGCCGGTGTGGGCGCGTAGGAGGCCTACAGCAGGAGTAGGAGCTGTTTAGGTCCTTGCTTTGTGTGGCGGGAGACTCCCGCTGGCCGGCGAGGCTCGCTTTGAACTTAATCCTGTTCCACTTATCGTCGCCTGTCGCTGCCGTTCGTCGTCACGGTTGTCATCAGATATGGTCATTAGGGTATCTGGTGAAGCATTGCGGGCTTACGGCTTCAACAACACAAGACACACTTTCACCTTCTGGACTACCACGCGCGGTTCCTTCAACCGACACGCACCTAGGCCGTGATCAAGTAATTGATAGATTTTCTGTGCTGATTTTAGTTTGCAATTGTTACGTACAAGATACGCCTGTCCAGCTTGCTGTTCCGCCCGCAGCACCGAGCCACGCCACGATTCCATTTGTCAGCACCGCGCATTATAAAGCAATGATGGCATACACGCTTGGCCATTGATGACCTGCACATTTTGTGCTGCTTGCGCTTGATCACCGTGATGAGAGAGTAGTGTGAAGGAGCCAGGTATGGATAGAATATTCTTAAGTTTTGGGTTTTAACGGCGTTTTGCTGCTCAGAGCTCCATGACGCTCCAGCGGCAGCACTGCCCTGAGTCAGGGTCCTTAACAGCAGCGCTGCTTCAGCCTTGCAAGCCTTCCAATCACTGGCAGCAGCAGAGGTGCATTAGGAATTACACCTCCTCGAATTACAGCCTGTGGCTGCGCTGCACCCGACAAGCTTGTCCCTCAGCAGCAGCTGTTTGCAGCATCAGCCTGGGTTGCGTATTGCAGGCCTGAGGCAAGTTCATGCCAGTTCGCACAGGCAGCAGGTGCTCAACGTACGATGTACATGCACACACTGCGCATGATACTTGGCATTGTCACTTTTCATGTACTTTCAGCTCAGCACTGTAGTCTGCTGCTGCTGCTGCCGCTGCTGCCGCTGCTGCCATTGCTGCTGGCTGCTTTTCACGCCGTCACAGGGCTTTAAACAAGAAAATATCAGCAAGCATAACAGAGGAGCAGCCAGTCTGGCTGGCACCACCCCAGCGCTCACTTTTTGTGTGCCATCCAGCACCCGAACTTGAGCACAACCCTGCCAAAGTTGCCGAGTATGTGGATGGCAGTGAACAGCGGCTAGCAGGGACGCAGCAGCTGCCTTATGCAAACCAAGCAGCAGCCTGTAGCGCTGCTGCTGCTGCCGCTGCTGTTGCTGACAGTGGCAGTCGGAGCATCAGCACGGGTGAGGTGCATTTGTCGCGTGTAACAGGAAAACAGCACTGCACGCCCGCAAAGGAGTGCCCCACAGCCAGTGTGTGTTTGGCTGGCAGTAGCAGGTGGTGGTGATTACAGACAGACGTTGTAGAGTGACCTTGGGGAGTATGTTGCAGCAAATGTGACACCCGCCTTGCTCCAGTTCTCAGTGACCTCTGCAACAAGCTCCAGCAGTCGATTGACGTGTTCTGACAAGACACTGTTGCTGCCACCTCAGCGTGGAACGTTGAAGCTGCTGCTGCTGCTGCTGCTGCTGCTGCTGGTGCTGCTGGTGGTGCGGCTCCCCTACAGAGGGACGTCATTGATGATGCAGCGTCAGGGCAGTGTAACAACAAGCGTAGAGATGGCAGCGAAACAGATGTGGACTGCGGTGGAGGCGAGTGCAGCAGGTGCGGCGGTTGCATTTGGCTGCTGCTGCTGCTGCCGCTGCTGCTTGCCATCCAAGCGTCTCATGTGCAAAACTGGCATGGCAAACAAGAAGCAGCAGAAGTACAGCAAATGATATGAGCAGCAGCTGCGGATGGCCGCCGCCTCAGTTACACCTGCCGCTGCACTGCGCACACGAAGTCATTGGGGCAGCCAGCAAAACACACTCAACGGATCACCAACAGCTGACAGGGCATGTTTAAGCAAGGAGCTCAACTTCCACAGAGCTCAACTTCCATCCAATAGTACGACGGTCGCGCCAAACAGCTGCACTGAGCATTTGCTGTTCTGCTGCTGCTGCTGCTGCTGCTGCTGCTGCTGCTGCTGCTGCTGCTGCTGCTGCTGCTGCTGCTGCTGCTGCTGCTGCTGCTGCTGCTGCTGCTGCTGCTGCTGCTGGCGAAATTGCAGGCGCTGCACATTGAGCCAGTCTTGCCGCCTAGGCAGTGACTGCAACACAGGCACCTGCGACCCGGACAGCAGCAAGTGCGCCTGCCCGGGAGGTTTGACCCTGGCGCCCAGCACGCTGACTTGTTACTCTGAGCAGTCAACATGTTACAATGGCAGAAAGGACGGCAAGGAGGTGAGGCGATGGGAAGGTCAGCCTCGGTTGCAGTGGTCGTACTAATTTGCTTTGGTGAGTGGCGGGACAGCGTTTGCTGTTTTGCAATGTAAACCATGGACAAGCTTTCCTGCAAATCATTTGTCCGGCGCATGCTAGGCTGGAGGCGCATCAACTGCTGTGGATGTGGTTATCGCTGCTAAGATGCGTCCTGCTGCATGCTGTTGGTGGCAGCCGCCAATCATAGTGGTGGCTGCAATACTCTTAGCAACTGCTGGCGAGTGCTGCCTGGTCTGTTGAACACCAGCTTCAGAGTTGCAAACACCACATTTTGTTGTTGATCAGCGCATTCTGACATGTGCTGCTGCCGTGCACTTGCCATCTGTGGTGCTGCAGACGGACATCGACTGCGGAGGGCCCTGCGCAGCTGCCGGCAGGCGCTGCCAGCTCTTCAGGAGGTGCTCAAAAGATGCAGACTGCCGGTCAAACAGCTGCAGCGGGTCAAACTCAACATGCGCCTGCCCGGCAGGTCAGCGCCTCTCGCCGGATCGACAGCGCTGCGTGGCTGCGCCAACAGCAGAGCTTGGGGGCACCTTCAAGGACGTCACACCGATTGCAGCAAATCCGCCACCGCCCTGTGCACTGACGACCGCCAAATGCGGACTCGGACACACCTGCAGGGCAGCAGCGCACTGCAGGAGCGGGAATTGCGAGCCGAAGAGCCAGCGCTGCGTCTGCCCTGCCGGGTTCGTTGCTCAGCCGGGGAACGCTGGCTGCAGGCCGGCCGTCGTCAGCAAGAGTGACCCTTGCTGGAATGGATGGAAGGACAATGATGAGACAGATGTGGACTGGTGAGAGGCGCTGCTGCTCTGCCTGCTGGGCCGGTCTGAGGTGTGCTGTGCTGTGCTGTGCTGTGCTTTGCTGTGCTGTGCTGTGCTGTGCTGTGCTGTGCTGTGCTCCTCCTTACCACGACTGGCCATGCTGGTCGTTGTATGTGCAAGAAGAGCAGCAATGCAACAGCAAGCAATGACTGGAAGCCCTGCTGTGGCGGCTTTGCGTGAAAGTGTTGCTATATACACTGTATAAAAAGCACAATGTTGTCCGCTCCATGCAAGTCACCAGGTCCTGCAGGCGGCAACTCAGCAACCAGCCGTGTATGCTGGTGCCAGCAATCAGCCTGCAATCTGCATCCTCACCCCGTCACTGCTGCTGCCCGTGTCTGAACTCACCCCCAAGGCCGTGCTGCTGTTGCTGCCGCTGCTGCTGCTGCTGCTGCTGCCGCTGCTGCTGCTGCTGCTGCTGCTGCTGCTGCTGCTGCTGCTGCTGCTGCTGCTGTGATGCTGCTACTTGCAGCGGCGGCAGCACCTGTTGGAAGTGCTCCAACGGCCTATCCTGCAAGCAAGCAAGCGATTGCTCCTCGCTGAATTGTGACGCCCAGACCAGGAAGTGCAGCTGCCCTTCAGGCTCAACCGCCACCCCCAGCGGCCTCTGCCTAGCCCCGGCTGCTGCTGCGACCGGCAACAGCACATGCTTCAACGGGAAGTTTGACTCAGGGTTTGAGACGGACATCGACTGCGGTTTGACTGCGCCAAGGCTGCGTCTTCGGCACGGTGCAGGAAGAACAGCGACTGCGCGCCGCTCAACAGCGTGGTGCAACGCAGACCAGCGTGTCTGCATGTGTCCCAGGGGGCAGTACATCAGGTGGGCTCCTGCATAGTGCATACTGACTTCAAGCCTGCTAACGGTCCAACCGCCCGTGGCTGGGCTAAAACAACAACTGGAATCGTCGGATTTGTGCAAGTGGTTTCGACCGCCCAAACTATGAAGCAGAAACCGGTCACCATCACGACAAACCCTCATGAGCGGGCCAGCAGCGCGAGGGCTAGTGCCTGAAGCAGGTTCAGGCCTGTACTACTGTATTGTGTTGTATTGTATTGAATTGTGACAACTGCTCTGTGCTGCAGTCATCACAGAGGCGCCTTCCGTGGTTTGTACGGCACATGTGCAGCACCGTCAATGGGTGAGGCAGTGATTGCTGACTTGCAGCAGAACCACACTGCTGACAAAGAACAGGGCATCCATCCTCTGGCAGGATTTGTTTTTATTGACAGTGCTTCACAAGCGGGTCTCTTATCTTCTGGCAGCCCCCCCATCTTCGGCGCTGCTGCTGCTGCTTTGCTCATGCTGCGTGGCACTGCTGTCCGTAGCCCTGACAACTCAGCCTGCTTGACGGCCGCCCAGCTCTGCTTCAACGGCGCAAAGGATGCCGGCGAAAGTGACGTTGACTGTGAGTTTAAGTTGATCG
>JACERP010001104.1:0-27934 GCA_014080715.1 Scenedesmus sp. NREL 46B-D3 | reverse complement strand
GAATGATAAAAGTTGCTGCATCTGCCGGTGGCTGCTGGGACGCCAGCCACGCCTGCATTGCTGCTCTACACTGCGCATCCCGCTGAAATGACATACGCAGCCGCCTGAGCCCAGGTCCCAACACGCCCGGGCCGCGCGGCTGCAGCTGCGTCACCACTGCTGAATGGTCACTGAGAGCTGCAGTCTTGTCCTCATGTCGGCTGGCCACCACCTGCGGCATCAAGGTATCTGAACAGTAGATCCTGTCAATACGTGACGCTGCATTGGCACGCACATATGTGTACGCGCGGCGCGCCGGGTGCTTATCCCGCCATACATCACGCATGCGAGGCAGATGCTGTGCCCAAGCTGCTGCTGGCGCGGCATCACGCGGCAGCAGGGGTTGCTGCTGCTGCTGCTGTTGCTGATGCTGCTGCTGTAGCTGCTGCGGCTGCTGCTGTTGCTGCTGTTGCTGCTGCTGCTGCTGCTGCTGCTGCTGCTGCTGCTGCTGCTGGGAAGCAAATTGTCTGCGGTCCATGCCTCTACTGGACACAAAGTTAAAATCGCCCAGAAAAATCAGGCCAGTGGCTGGTTGTTGCCGATGTTGTTGGTAGAGCTCCCGCAGAGGGCCGCTGATGATGGCTGCATTTGCTGCGGGATCAGATGCATGCATGTAGATGCCCACCACCGGACGGGCAGAAGAAGAAGAGGGGTTTCATGGTGTGCACAGGCGACTACGTCGCAACGAACACCCGAAAACAAAGAGAGCTGCTAGAAGTTCAGCGGAAAAACAGACTGTCACCCAAAAGAGGCCCACCCGAGAAAGCCTCTGTGCGCGAGACATGACACGTGGCTCTGCAGGCAGAACCGAGAGAGAGAGAGAGAGACTACGCTTAGCTGCAGCGTTACGGCTGCGGTGCATCCTCGGTGTCCAAGGATGCAGATGCTCGCGTAACTTAAGGAACGAGGGCAGGCCTGCCGTCTCCGGCGCCACACCCCCTACCCCTCCACCATGTGGTCGCCCGACCACTGGGGAGGTTTCAACTGGCTGAGGTAGACGGCCTCAGTCAGCCCCACAAGATGGGATGTGTCACTGCTTCCGCCGCTTGGCGTGCTTGCGGTGACATGGCACCTTGAAGGCCCTCTTCATGCGTGCTTTCTTGCCTCTACTGCAGTTGGCCATCTTGAGGTGCCCCATCTGCTTGAGCAGTGCTCCGCGTTGTCTCCAAATCCTTTCCAGGCCGGAGATGGCGGTGTAGTGTAGGTCAGACAGCAGTTTCTTCAGTGCCGGTCCTGACACGCCTAGGGTGGTCAGTTGTTGCTCGGTTTCTGCGTATATCACTCCAGTAACGCCGAGCAGGATCGTTTTCTGGAACACGCTGGGGCGCGTTTGGTCTGCATCACGGATAGCGGCACACAAGTCAGTCATTCCTGTGTCATGTTGTTCTTCAGGCTGGTCAGGTTGGTCATCCATCCCAGCGATGCTATCATGGAGGTGTTTATGCTGTTCGGCTGCTTTGACACGTTGTGTATCTTTGTCGGTGTCCCTGCAATATTTGATTTCTACTATAGTAAATACGTTGTACTGCTCGTCGTACATCAGGGCATCTGGTACGCTTCGTTGGTTTATCAAGGCTTGTTGAACCCTATGGGGAATGCTCGGCATATACGGGTCATCAAAGTCGGCCTGGGTAAACTTGCGGCGCGTAGTCAGTGTGGTGCCTTTGTGAATGAGTTCCTCTGCACTGCTTCTCTTATGTATGCCAATGTCGGATGCGACCAGTTCTCCACCTCGGCTTCCTCGCCTGATAGCTTTCACTATGACGGTTCCTGCGTCATTGTGTCTTAAGGTCACTGTTTGTGACAATGCTTTGCATCCACTGATGGCGTGATGCCCGCCGTCCTCCCTGCCACACAAGAGGCACAGGCTGCTGGTTTGCCCTGTTTTATCCCATCTGCTCAGCATCTTTTGGGTAAGTAGGTGGCCCCAACGGGCTTGATGGACGAGTCGCTTTGTTCGCGGTGCAAGTGTGGCATTGGTGATATACTTGTGGCTGTGCTCATGGTTCATGTGTGGACACATGGTCATCCAGCTGCTGAAGTATATGGATTCCTGATTGGAGGAGCCTAGCTCACTTGTTTCCATAGCTACGGTGGCCAAGGTTTCACTCATGTTGGCTAGCGGTACCATGCGGGTCTGCGGCCCCTCTCCAGATTCGGGCGGGGAGGCAGCTACTACTTCAGTGTGGGGCCAGGCCATACTGTCTCTGTTGTTGCTTGGGTGAGAGAACTGGCGGGTGTCAGATCGTGGTTGGTCTCCCTTGGCCACTCTGCCGGCCGCCTGGTCTGCCTCTTCATTGCCCACAATTCCAATGTGGCTCTTCACCTTCCACAGGTGAACAATCCCTGCGTGCGAGGCTACGCTGCTTGCTATGTGCCTGATGAGGGCAAAGTGGCGATGCTCCAGCATGTCCTGGGGCCGCGTGTTTGCCTTAAAGACCTGTCTGATACATCCCAAACTATCAGTGGCTATGTGCAGTGCACCATCGGTGGGCATGTGCTTTGCCGCTTCCTCCATGGCCACAGAGATTGCTGAGAGCTCTGCTCTGTTGATTGTATCGACGTGCCTTTCTGGAGTGGAGCAGTCAATCGGGATGGTAGTCGATTCCCTCCCCGTGAGGGGGTTGGCGGGGATGTGTATCGCTGCTCCTATGCCAGGTCCGTTGGTGGGTTGGTCCTTAGGCAGCACACTGCCATCAGTGTAGATAAAGCTCCTCCAGTCGTGTTGCAGTGGTGGTATGTCTGCCTGAGGGATTCGCAGCGTCGCAATGGCATCCTGTACTGCTCTGCGTGTCAGGTCTCCAGGCTGGGCTCCGTCTGGGAGGCTGAGCGCGGCTTGTTCTATTTGGCTGACTCCTAGGGCCCTGTAAATGTCTGCGATGCGTTGCGCGTTGCCATGGTCGCCTGTCCCGGTGTGTTCGGGTACGGGAGTAACAATCTTATCAATGGTGGGCACCCGGGGGCGTTGGTCGCAATCGTTTGGGCGCTGCCGGAACTTATGTGGCAGTGTGATATTATTGACGTCCCTCGGCGGCATTTCTTTGTTTACCAATCTGTCACTTTCCCATCTCAGATGTTGAAGAGGGTGTCTTTTGGAGTCTCTATGAGGGAAGATTTCCTCATCCTGCGTTTGAACGTGTCCCATGGCTCCTGCTCCCAGAATGGGAGATGCTTTTGAAACCCTGCCACGTTGCCTACTGCCAGCACGATCGTGTTCCATTTCAGCCTGCTAGGTGGTCCATGGGGCTTGTTCCCTGGGGGCTGTAGCTCCATTCTGCTGCTGGGTATGAGCAGAAGGCGTCTGCAGCATTCAGGGTGGCGGTACACCCAGTGCATGTATGGAGCACCGCTATATCCGTCCTGGGCATCGGAGTAGCTGGGCAGGAACAGCAGGGTGAAGGTGGGTTTTTCCCTAGTGGCTTTTGCTGAGTACACTGCCCACTTGACTGCTTGTTCGGCAGCGGCATGGTCGAAGTCAGGCACTGCAACGCTGGCCCCAGTCCACTTGCTGCTGTATGCATTGCCTTGTGCTCCAAACATGCGGTCTTCTTTAAAGAGAGAGTAGTACTTGGTGCAAGCCGGGTGGGCATTTAGTGGGCTGGCAAAGCGCTCATGCTTGCAGCCCAGCTCGTAGAACAAGTAGTCCTTGAGCGCGGGTGGCAGTGTGCACTGCTGCTTCTCTGTGATTGTTTTGTCGCCATGGCCTGGCATGCTGTTGCCTGGTGTATAGCGTGTCACCAGCTTGAGCACATCTTGCTCGTATGTTGTGGAGCCGAGCCTGCGCATGAACTTTGCATGCTTACTCTGCATGTGTTTGTATCTGTGGTGCAGTGCTGCTGCTGTTGCAGGATCCAGCACATGCTCGCAGCGGCCGTCTGCATGGTAGATGCAGGCCAGTTCTCTGTGGCAGCAGGCTGCCCCTTCAGGGCCTTCACCATATCGCACCTGCCGCAGTATGACTTCTTGTGTGCCGGTGGGTTCTATATCAGTGTGGGGGTTTATGGGTAGGGTGTGCACTACCAGCTTGCGGCGCCTGGCCTGCCCTATGGTTACATCATACACTGTGTCGACAGGCTGCATTGTGCACGCTTTGGCAGCAGCTGGTTGGGGAGGGGGGGCCCTGCTTGCAGCCGCAGTGTGCTTGTGTTGTGCGGGCGGAGTCATTGATTGCAGCTGTGTAATGGCGTTTGCGGTGCCAGCTGTCAGCACTATCTGTTCACTTTCATATGTGTCTTTCCAGGTTGCCTTATATAGCCATAGTTCTGGTGGCAGTGTATCTGCAGTCCAGCGTCTTTCCCTGCATTGCCTACACTTGTATTGCCGTCCAAGTAAGGGTTTGGCACCAGTAATGCAGTGGGTGTGATAACGCCTGTGGCACACACAGCATGTGACACTGTCTGTTGCTGTGTTTCTCTGTGCGCAGATCTCACAAGGCCAATGGACGTTGCGCAGGGCGTGGTCATCTGGCTGGATGCGCACCGGCGGCGCTGCTGTCCTGTATGCGAAGAGCTTATAGATATCTAGCACATACTTGAACTGGACAGACTCTCCCCACTTTGCAAGCACCTGCAATTGGGTAGAGCGACCTTGGGGTGTGCTGATGGTGGCCCGTGAGAACCCTCCAGTGTCTATGCTGACGATTGATTCTGGTCTCAGCGAGTACTGGTCCTGCAGGCCAAGGAGTTCTTGCCGCAGCTGGGTTGCCTGTGCACCGCTGGCTTTCTCAAGCTGCCGCATCTTTGCTTGCGCCAGCTCCATGCCTGTTTTGGCCGCGCCGCGGGTGTTGTGTGGCTTGGCTGTCTGCTGCTCAATTACTGCCTCAGCAATGCGTACGTTGCTGCCTATGACTGTGTTGCCCAGCAGGTGCATTTGCTCTTCTGTATTGAGTGTCATTTTGTTTCTGATTCTGTGGATGCGTTGGCAGTTGCTGCGCTGCAGGTCAGCAAGCATGTGTACTATGGTGTGGGGCTTAGCCGTGGGATTGGCGGGCCACAGGGATTGCAGTGCACTCTGTATGGATGGATCTAGCTGCCTGCTGGCCAGCGGCATGTCTGTTGTTGTAACCTGGTCGCCTGCACGATGGTTTGTGCCGGTGGTGAGCAGATGGGACACCCTGTTCCATGCTGTTTTGTGTTTGGCCTTTACTTTGCGAGCGCCTATCATTTTTGTCAGGTCACTGGCAGGGCACACCATGGTGCGGGCCGCATTCAGCAGCTGCTCAATGGACTGTACTCCAATGCTGTTGAGGGTGTGTATATCTTGCACGAGCCGCTTGTCCCACTGGGTGTGTGCCTCGACAGCCTGCTCCAGTGCGGTAGCAAGTGAGCATCTGTCTTTCATCTCATCGAGTGGCTGTCTATCTTTGCATAGTCGTAGGTCACATCGCTTGAATGCCATAAGTTGGCGCACCCGCATGCTGTATCTAAGGGTGTATGGCAGTTCTTGTGCAGTGAGACGGTCCATGCCCTGGCACTGGTTCTTGTATAGGGCATTGCTCAGCGTGCCTAGCGTGCCTGTATTGTTGAGAGACCTGACGAGGCGCTCCACGCCCATCTTGTTGTACTCGACCTCCAGTGAGTGGCATCCCAGGCCCCCCTTTTGTCTGCTGAGGTGTGTTGCTGCTGTGGACATGCTGTTAGGCAGCCGGTGGGCCTGTTTGGTAGCCCTGGTGATCAGGCTGTCTAGGCACTTTATCTCTGCTAGCGTGTATGGCGCCGCCATGAACGCGTATGTTATGGATGGACGAATCGACTGTTCAATAATTCTTTGTTTCTGCTGTGCGCTAGCCAGTGATTTTCCGAGATTGTGTGTCATGTTGGCCACTTCCTCCAAGGTGGCTTTTAGCTGGGGTTTGTAGTTGAGGTCCATGGTTAGTAGCACGCCTAGGTGTCTGAAGGGCTGTTTGGGCGAGTGGTAGGTAATTTTCTTGCTCTGAATGCTGATTGTGTTGCATAGTCGCTGTGCAAGAGCAGTTTCGTCGTAGGGTTGTTGTGGTTGGTCTCCGTGCAGGGCACCTGTCACAGTAGTTTTGGTGTTGTTGACGTTGAGGTGTCCCCATTCAGCGTAGCGGCTGAGTTTTGCTGCTTGGTGTTTCAAATCTGCCAGCCCTGACCTGCCCCCTGTTAAGATGTTGATGTCATCCGCATACGTTATGTCGGCTATTTGATGCGTCTGCTGTGCATCAGCATCTAGGTAGGCCAGGGCTCCTGCCTTATATCCTTTGTTGCCTGCGCGCAGCCAGCGCAGCAGCGGCTCCATGTACAGCACGAACAAGAATGGTGACAAGCTGTCCCCTTGTATCGTTCCCCGTTCAATGGGGATACTCTTTGTCATACCATAAGGAGTTTGCACTGTTGTTTGTGTCTGTGTGTAAAGGTTTTTGACCACTTCAATAGCATCTGTGGGGAAGTGCAGGTCGTACAGTATCATCAGCAGCTTGTCGTGAGAGATTGTGTCAAATGCTTCTGTTAGATCTGCCTGCAGCATGAAAATGTTTTGTTTGAATAGATGAGCGTCTTCCAGTGCCATCACCATCATTTCAACCTGGTCTGCTGTGCTGCGTTTGTTACGGAACCCGGCCTGAGAGCTGCTGAGCATCCCAAGGCGCTCGGCCCTATCTGCCATGGCGCGTGTTACCATGCGTGTCCATAGCTTGTAGACAGTCAGCTCCAGGCCAATCCATCTGTAGTACTTCAATTCTAGTGGTGTCCCTTTCTGTTTGTACAGGAGCAGCGTAGTGCTGCGCTTCCAGGTTTGTGGGGTGAGTCCAGTGGCCCACATTATGCGCATCATGTTGTGCAGGGCTTGATGGCCTAGTGTTGGCAGGGCCTTGATTACTTCATTGCATACATCGTCAGGCCCAGGTGCTTTGTTGTTTGCCAGGCCTCTTAGGCAGTGCTCAAACTCAAGTTCGTCATCGATGGCGGTGTGCAGCCAATGCCTATGTCGTGAAGCAGGTGCGGTGTGGTGCATCAGGTTTTGATACTGTTTAAAGTCCTCCTCACTTGGGCGGTCAAACGGGTAGTGTCGGGGGGCGTCTTCAGGCAGATACTTGCCTTGCTTGCCGTTGGGTTCAGGGGCAGTGAATTTGCGAGTGGCCATCCCCTCCACCTCTGAGACCACCGTGTCTTTTGTTGTTGCATATGTGCCGCTTGAGGTTTTGACTATTCGCAGTGCTGTCTTAGGGTTTGGTTTATGCTTGCCCAGCGCCTGCTTGTTGCCCTTTCGCTGGTTGTAGTCTAGCTTTCGCTGTGTTTGCAGTATGGCCTGCTGCTGTGCCAACCGGGGGCACTGCTTGTCCAGCTCACTCAGCTGTGCGCGGGTCATGTCCCTGACGGCTTGGTGTGCTTGCACTGTCGTTTGTTCAGGGTGTTTTTGCAGATGCTCTTGCACCAATTGCTGCACTGTAGCAACTGCCTCTGGTGGTGGGGCTGTCACGTTCCTGCTGTGTGATGTGTTATGCTTTGCTGAATGCAGCAGCATGGTAGCAGCTTTATGGTCTGCGCAGGCTTGATTGCGCAGCTCGGTCACGTTGACAGTTTGGTCCGCGTGTGCAGCATCTCCTTGCCCTAACATGCGCAGCCCCGCGCTTGCGGTGTGTTTGAGTTTCATCAGTTGCTTGCGAGCGCATTTGAGGCCTCTGCTCCTGTAGTGCCTCCAACCATTTGTGGTGTCAAGCGTTGGGCATACCTTATACGCCACGTCCCTCGCCTTGGCCAGCAGAGAAAGGATTTCCTCACCTAGAGCATCTACCGTCAGGCTTGCGAGCTCTTGATCTATTTGCTGCAGCGTGCGAGGCCGATCAGCGGATTCACCTTCTAGGGCCTGCCAGTGTGGGCGGACATATTGTTGTACAATACGAGCTGTTTTTTGGAGCAGGTCTGCCCAGTCTTGCCCGTGTTGGGTCGCCAGTGCATGCTGCAGTGTTGTGGTGTCAGCCTTTGTGAGTTTTTTCAGGCGTTTGCTGCCGCGTGGTGCAGCCTGATCTGGTGGTGGCAGCAGGTCCAAGGTTGTGAAGGGTATCTGTAGCAGCAGGCCATGATGGTCGAAGTATGTACCGACCGTATCAATTATAGTAGTTTGCATGTGGGGTGCGACAGTGGATTCTGTTGGATGTGATGCCGTGCTCATTTGTATGTAGATGTCGTCGATGCGACTGCTTTCATGAGCTGATGTACCGCGCAGGTATGTGTATGCCCTAGCTGCCCCGTCTGCAGGTGGTGGGTCTGTATGCTGTATTTGCGTGTCGGTCAGGAACTGCCTCAAGCGTATGTCCCTGGCATAGGCCTTGCCGCTAGCTCTGTCGTTGTCTTGTGCTGTGCCATTCCAGTCACCAGCCAGTATGACAGTGTGCTTGGAAATCTTTGCCTCACTTAGCACCGTTGTGCACTCCTTGTATATACGCTCGCGCAGTATCTTGGCGTTTCCGTTTGGTGGGTTGTATACGCCCAATACATGGACTGGTGTTGATGCAGGCAGGTCCAGTAGTACATGAGTCACGTACTGGCCCAGGGTGTTGTCATGGAGCGGGATGCTTTGTACAGTGCCCAGCTCGCACAATGGTTGTGTGACTGCCACCACTACACCAAACCTGGGCTCAGTGTGGCCGCGTGCGGGGGATGCGGGCAAGGGGTTCAGGAAGATCTGGTAGTCGCTCAACAAGTGTTTCAGAGTGTCATGTGTTTTAGTGTACTTGTGGTCAGTGAGCACCACCAGGTGCGGCTTGTGTTCTCCTGTTTGCTCAATCAACTGCTTGAGCTCCATGCGCTTGCTGGCTGCTTTTTGTGTGCTGCCGCTAACGCTAGATATGCCTTGTACATTTTGTAGGTACAACGTTAGCTGCTGCTGCTGTGCGGTAAAGAGTTTGCTGTTCTCGCACGTGGGTGTGCGAGGGTTGTGATGTTGGCTTGAAGTACCTTGACCCGTCTCTGTGTCTGTGGGCTGTGACTCCGGTGACCCTGGCAGACGTGGCGGGTATTGAGCGGCTGCCTGCTCTAAGGATTGCGGTGCGTGTGTGTCAGCCGCTGTGGTTGTTCCTGTTGATGATGTAGCTGCTGCTTTTGCTGCCATCATGTTGCGCAGGAGTTGCTGGATATTTTGTGTGTTAGGTACTGTTGTTGCGCGCTTGCGGCGGGACGGCTGCCTGTTCGTAGGTTTGACTGGCTGAGTAGTTGCCTTCTTAGTCGGCTGGGCGCTGAATGTGTGGCATTCACGATTTGTGGGTTGTGTTGTGGTGGTAGGCAGTGTGTCGGCGTGCTCCGCTGGGTGCTGTCGGCCCGCAGTGGGCATGGGTGGCGGCCGTGTTACATGTGCACTTGTGCGAGTGCAAGCCGGCTCTGTGTGGTGCTCTGAGGGCTCATAAGTACTTATGGCTGGGGTTGATTGCTTCCGGTGTTTGCATGGCGGAGTCGCCAGTGATGTACGGTCAGCAGCACGCTTCCTCTGCACTCCGCAGCCTGTTGTAGGCGTAATTCGTGGTTCTGTGTTAGCATCTTGCCTCGGGTGGCGAAAAGCTGGCGTGAGTGTGCCATCTGCGTTTACGGTGCGTTGTTTGTGATTGCTGTAGTTGAGCGTGGTGCCATCCACCCACAGCAGATCTCTGGTGGTTGGCGCTCTCCGTGCGCCGCGCAGTTGGCCCGGCCTGCGTGGTGCGTTAAACAGCGCATTTCCATGTTCAAGAGGGTCCAGCTCAACTAGGCAGTACAGCGATCCTGTGAAGTCCTCCCAGTCTCGGCTTTGCATGCGCTTGACTTTGCCTGTTTGTCCATATGGTATGCTGTCACAGTCGTACCAGTGGCCATCCGCTGCCTGCCGCCACGCGCTGTAGTGATGGACTGAAGTTGGTGAGGAGAAGTGCGCTATCATGCCCTTGCAGTTGGCAGGTGCATGCTCTAAAATTTGTTGCTTGCTATAGCGCTGCTGGGAGCAGTTCAAAAACCCTGCTAATGTTACCATGCGGTTGTCTGTGCTGTGCTCTACTGCATAGAGATTCAGTCCTCCTGGATGGTAGGGACCGGAGCGGCCAAATGCCGCCAGCTCAGACCTTGGGGCATTGCTGGACTGCAGTGCGCTGTAGAAGAACTTGTGCGCAACTTTTCTGCCAAGCAGGGCATGCCACGCGTGGCATAGACATTGCATGGCTACCTGCGGTTCGCAATACAGCCCAACTGTTGTGGGGTCCACCCACACCACATTCTCTTCATTTGGGTTGTCATCATCACACACCGTCGTAAGTTCTGGTGGTTGGTCAGGCTGCATGTGCCGTTCCTCTATGAGCATGGGAGCCATAGTGTGGCTGGTGTTTGGGTGAGCGTCCTCATCTCGCTCATCGTCGCTTGAGATTTCCATGGGGTCTGCTTGTGCCAGCGGGTTGCACCAATACACGCTGGGCTGTTGGGGTGGGTCTATCTCCATGTGTGCAGCGTGCTGTGGCTGATCTTCTGTGCTGTATTGTAGTGCTTGTTGAGCAGCCACACATTCTTGGTGTGTGGCTGTCATGCATTTGTTGGGTGTGGGACTGATCTGCACGCACCGGCCATCAACACTGCAAAGCTGTCCAGTGCTTACTTGGTGAGCTAGTGAGGTGTGCCCAGACGTGTCGAGCGGTGTGAGGATGCTGTTGGCAGTCGCATAGGCGTCGGCCGACACCAGGCACATCACATGCCCTGTTAGTTCTTCCCAGTCGTCGTCTGTCAGTTGTCTAATTTTACCATATTGAGAGAAAGCAATGCTTTCACACTCATACCAGGCATCAGTTCTGACGTGGTCATGTGGCTGTGACTGCGTGTCTGTGCTCTTCATCCACGCTTTGTAGTGTTGCATATGTTGTCCATCTGTGGTGGTGTGCTCGTACTGAATATATATGGCACGACACCCTGCCGGAGCAGCGCTCAGCACTGCTGATTTGTTCATGCCAGGTTCTCTGATGTACAGGAAGGGCAGTATCATGTACTGTGCATTGGTGTGCTCGTAGAGCCAGAGGTTTATGGCACGTATGTCATACTGTCCTTGTTGGTTGAAAAGATCTGATGGGATTGCAGCCAGCATGCTAGCCCTTGCTGTGCTGCTGATTAGTGCCCTCACCATGTATGCGGTGGCAGGAGTCAATGCGGCCCTGCCCAGTAAGGCATTGAGTGCGTGTGCACCACAGTGCTCACCAACTTGTTTCTCACAGTACAGACCGACTGCGCTTGGCTGTACCCAGGTTCCGGGCGGCGGGAGTTGCTGGTGTCGCATTGATTGGAAAGCATGGCCTCCTCCTTTGACAGGTTGGGCAGTAGGCTTGGTGAATGATGTGCTATTAATTGCAGGCGTGCTGATGCTGGGCGCGGGGTCCGTTGGTGTGGGGTTGTCGTCATTTGCAGCTGCGTCGTCTGGCTTGTTTGTGCAGGGGTGTTGTTTGGTGGAAGGTATATTGTCTTCAATCAGCTTGAGGGCTTCTGCTATCTCTCTGAGTTGGCCCTCCAGCCTTGGTAGCATGAGCGTGCCATACAGGCTACGCTTCCATTGCTGGAGCTGTTGAGTGTGCAGCGTTATTTTCCAATGTTTGAGGTCGTCCTTGACTCTGGCAAGGGTACCTTGGTGGGTCTGTTTGTTCATGCGCCTTTGCCTTGCTGTAATGAACCGTGTTTGTTTTACTTTGGCTATCCCAAGAAGTCTTCTGTATTTGTTGAGTGTGCACAGGGCAGCGATGTTTGTTTTGCGGGCGTGGCGTGCGGTGTCATGTGGTGAGTGTGCATATGTTGCGTAATTGCGCTGTTTTGCATATGTTGGGTTGCTTTGCGCCGTTGTTGTTGCTGCCTTTGAAAGTAGTGCAGCTGTCACAACGGCAGTGACAATAGCGTACAGCCTGTGTGCTGTCAGGGTAGTGTGTGTGTCGGAGGTGGGGAGATGCCAGCGGGTCGAATCATGTTTATGTGGCAGTGCCACATGGCAGCGCGGGCTTGTAGCCTTTGCACGCGGGAGGTGGTCGGTCTCAGTGGGAGCCGCGGCATACGTGGGGCAGCAGCGAGTGGGGCTGCGGTGGTAGCAGGTGTGTGCAGCAGCAGCAGCAGCAGCAGCAGCAGCAGTGTGACTAGTTTCTGTGCTGACAGGGGCTCCTGTCCGCTGTGTTCGGCTTTGCTGGTGCGACCATCACGTTTTAAAGTTGCTGTGCAAGCTATCACGTACACGGCGACGCACAGGGCAGTCAATAATACAGCGAGAAGGTCCGTACGTTTGGCAGTGCCCAGCGATTGCTGTTTGCTCGAGCAGAACGTAGCATATTTCCTAAATTTGTGTTCTTTGAATAAACACGAGGTGCCCGAGGTTAGTGTTTTCTGCCAGGTGCTGTCAGTCCTGATGGCCACGGGCCCAGGTTGCTAGTGTGGGGAGGCCGACAGGGGGGCTCATTGCTGCACATCTGGGTGCCTGTTCGCAACATCCGTGCATGTCTTGTGCAGTGGGTGCTGTAACACAATGTCACCAGTACGCTGCACAGAGGTTTGACAGTCACCACTGCTCCGCCCCTGGCATGCATAATAGTCTGCCATGCTGTGCCACACTGTGGTGCTGCTTGCAGCGACCCATCCGAGCTGGTAACCACAAATACCAATGGTGCGTTATGTTCGGCGCAATAAAATGATGCACATCCTGTTCTACCCACAAGCCCCGCGTGCGACAGTGCTGGGGAGCATAGACTCATTGTGGCATGCTGTTGCTGCAGCTGCTGTAATAGCGCACATATACCAGCCAAAACAACTGCTGCATGCTCAGGCACTCTTGCTACACAACTCATTGCAACGACGATGCAAGCCAGGTCCTCCGGGGTGGTGACGCTGCTGTCTGCTGACGTGATGATCACATCAGTGGTCTTGAAATCCAGTATGCTGCCGTCTGCATAAACTACCTTGGCAGCTGGGTACTTGTCAGTGGAGACTGAGCTGCTGATCCACTGAGCACGTGCAGCTGCTGCCTGCTCTGCTTGCTGCGGGTCGTGCGCAGGCAGCCGCTGCAGTCCAGCAACCACGATCTTGTTGATGGTCGGAGTGCAGCTGCTGCGCCCGTTGATCTGCATGTGTGCAGGCTCCCCATCCATGAGGCTGTTGGCAAGCTGCAGCAGCGCCGGATCATAAGCTTGCTGCCCAGCTGGCACCAGCGCTGCTGCGCGAGCGCTGCTCTGTTCAGCTGCCTGTCGTCGCTGTACTGTTGGCTGGAACAGCCCGACTCGAGGTACTACCGGGTGTACTAGGCCCAGGTGCCTGTGCCCCAAGCCTGTGGGTGCCTGGTGGCGTACTGCTAGTGCACAGAATACTGCTGCAGGACAGCAGAGAAGGTGCAGTTGGGTCCCAAGCGGAGCCCGAAAGCAGGGCAGGGGGGCGGCAGCGCATTGGAAAGTCACTTGTGTAGTGAGAGTGTGCGGCTTAGCGGCCATTCGTCGTTGGGAGGTGCCATATGGCACACATGCATGTCTGCTGTAGGCAGGCAGGTGACTGCTTGTGGCTGAGTGCCAACATTGTACGAGCGTCTTTGGGTGCTGGCAGGGTGGCCAAGCACCTGTGTAAGGTTGCTCTTACTCTCAGTCTCCATTCGGAGTAGGCGATGAAGGTGGATCATGCCACCAGCAGTATGCAGCAAGGCGGGTGGCAGGACCGGTGAACGGCTGCTTCCCCATTGCTGAGCTTCAGGCCCCTCACTGGAGCATTCTGTATAGATCGATAATCGATCGAAAACTTTTGACACCCTTGTGGGCGGTTGGTGGCGACCAGAGGCCGGAGCAGTGCTGTGCTCGATCTTGCTCGCCCGGGGGCTGGCTCCCAACTGGTGTGGCAGCCCCCCGGCGATTAGGATCAGCCATAGCACATTAATAATCCTTACCTTGCATGTTTGCCTCCGCTCCAGCCTCCGATCGCTTCCAACACTCGTGCTTTGGGCGTGCTACGCTAGATGCATATTTCTGATGCGAAATTTTAATTGCAATTGTTGTAGAAGTAGGGCATGACACGTGGCTCTGCAGGCAGAACCGTCAGACTCACAACACGCAGTGTAGAATTCTATTGGGACAAGCAGCATGACTAACCTAAAACAGTGTCGGTGACTGCAGGCCATACTTGTGCAGTACAGCGGGCGGGCTGAACTCAACGGGACAAAGTTGGCCAGTAAAGGTCAATACCTTGGTCCGAGGCAGCAAACAAGGGGGGGGGGGGAGCAGAGTACCTGGCAGCTGCTGCAGGGGCAATGCAACTGCATACTGCAGCAGCCGCACCACAAACCGTACAGCTCCTGCAGCGCAGGACCACCAGTCTCAGGCTTGACAGAGAGCAAACGGGCATAAATACATGCAGAATGGTGGCTATCACCGCCATACCACACGCAGACCATTACCCCGCAACACAGTGTGCCAGGAGATAAACGGCTGCCGGGTCAACAGCTGGTTCTTGCACCGCCGCGGCACTCTGGCCGTAGCGGCAAAGTCAGCAAGCGCATCCCAAAAAGCACCAAGTGCCGCACGTACCGCCACCTGCTCCACCAGCACAGGCACCACAAGATCACTTGCCACAGCCCAGGCCGCTCTGCGGCCTTTTCAAACGCATGTATAGATGCCAGGCAGACCATATCCCACACCAGTCGGTGCACATTGTGATGAGGGGAGCAAGCCAGCCACACCGCACGACACGGCAGGCTCTCACCTGCCGGCAACATGTTGAATGCTCTTAGCTGACCTTCAACCTCTTCACGCACAGCAACTGCAACAGGACACGTCCAGAAATGGTGCTCCACACCCGGCACAGCAGCAGAGCACGCCGCGCATCCCGTGGCAGTCTGCATACGCTGAGCAGTAGGGAATGCATTCAGGGCCAGGCGCCATGCAGACTCTTTGTACACGTTAGCCACCCGCACACACCACCACCGTGACAAAACCAGTCGCACCGGTGGCAACTGTGCCACGGCCGGCAACCCATCCAGGGCTCTAACACTAGCAACAAAAGCTGCATGACGGGGAGCAATTGCTTCTAACGCACGGAGGCTTTGCAGCTGCGTGGCAGTAGCGACAGTCAGGTCCTTCAATAACACAACATCATCAGCACCGCCACCTGGTCGCCGCCAGCCCAAGCTCGCACACATCGTCTCCCGCGCTAGCAAGAGGTCATCTGGGAGTAAAGAAGATAACTGCGCAATGGACGCACCCGCAGCAACAGCCGCGGTGAAACGCGCCCGCGCCGCAGCAACCCATGCAGCTGGCACCAATGTCAGCAGGGCCTGCACATGCTGGCGGGCCAGCTGACGGTCACCATACTGCGGCCTACTGCACAACCAAGGGCCCCACACCTCACGCTCATAGGCTGAGCGCTGTGCCGAGAGCCCAGGGAGAGCACAAACTCGGTCCAGCTCTGCCAACAACACCACCGCCTGGCCCAGAGACTGCAGCTTGGGGAGCTGCAGCAGGCCAAACGCCACCGCATGCTCCAAGCCCACTACCACCTCACGCTGTTGGTCAAACCACTGCCAAGTTTGTACCGCCGTAAAAATAGGGTTAGCCCATAGTGGCGCGTCCCAGCACAAACCATCCACATCCAAAGGCTGGCTGCCCACATGCCGCAACGGCGGCAAAGCGCGCAAACCCATAGCCAAAACCCGCAACGGCTTGGGCAGGACCACATCAGCCTGGGCAACCGGGAAAATATGACTTCGATGACATAACAATATGCCCCAAGGGCTGCTAGCTGTGGCGCGTGTAAAACAATCCACTGTACTGGCCCAGCGCGTCCAAAGAACGCGCGCCACAGCCACCCAAGGTGCAGTGCCACCTTGCATGAAAGGCAAAGCCTCACAGGCCCAACGCGACAACAGATGATGCTGAATTGGCATCAAACCAAAACCACCACACTTAGGATGGGCTGCCATACAATCGCTTGGGATACCAGGGGCCCGCCGCAGATCCTCATCAGGGCCCTTGCCAGCATCAACTAGCGCTGCTGTCCACCGCGTCAAACTGTCCGTCACTGTAGCAGGCAGTTGACCAGCAAACTGAGCAGCATATAGAAGGGTTGACAAGGCGTAAGCATTGGCCGCAAACGCCCTGCCAAAAGCGGACAACTTGGAGAGGCGACTTATGTTCTGCATGCGGCTCCGCACCACCTCCAATCTGCCCTCCCAGTCCACACTGCTGTTGCCCCGCCCATCAAACACGACCCCCAAAGATTTCGCTTGCTGCACCAGTGGCATGGCACCCAAGTTCTGCCCCGCCCCACTCGTTACAGCCGCCGCTCCTGGCAGCTGCCCTACCTGCAGCAAACGTGATTTTGCGGGGTTCAGTCGCTGACCAGAGGCTGCAGCGAAATCATCCATGCAACCGAGGAACGTGGGCACATCAGCAAGCGACAGCAAAAACACCTCAGCATCGTCAGCATACTGCGTCGCCGCAAGCTGTTGGCTGGCTGCAACAATGCCAATGCCGCGCTGCTTCAAGAAGCACAGTAGCGCCTGCCCAACAAACAGGTATAACAGAGGTGCCAAAGGACACTCCTGTCGAACTCCAGCCTCGCAACGGTAAAAAGGACTGCCAAAACCATTCACTGTGGCGCAAGTGTGCGTATCCGTTAGCAGCGTGCGCATCCAACCGACAAACCCATGTCCGGCCCCAAGCGCTGTTGCTACATCATACAGTAGTGATCTATCCACAGTGTCGTAGGCTTTGGCAAAATCAGTAAAGACAACAATAGCCATACGTTGCTCTGCATTGAGCAAGGCAGGCAGCGCCTGCAGCAGCCTGATGCTATCACCAATATGACGGTGCTGCAGAAATGCTGATTGTGCAGGGTGCACAATATCACCTGCCACTGCAAAAAACCGATTGGCAAGCAATTTGGCTAGAAGGCGATAGTCATAGTTAAGCAATTGTATTGGCCGATATGCAGCTGGGTCAGCGACATCCCCGCCTGGTTTCAGCACAGGCAAGATAACCCCATCCAACAGACCATGCGGGACACGCTGTGCTGCACCAACAGCCGAATACAACGCTGCCAATAACGGTGCAAGTTGCGTCTTGTACTGTCGATAGAACTCCCCTGGAATTCCATCCAGCCCAGGTGACCTGCCCGGGGCAGTCTGAGATATGGCTTCAGTCACCTCACCAACGGTGACATCTGCAGCTCCAAGCTGGGCGGCTGCCGCTGCATCAAGACGCTGCGAATGCTGCCTCACTGCTTGCAGCACAGCCTGCCGTTGTGCCTGTTGAACCTGAGGTGCCACAGTCAGGTCAGCATACCGCCTACCGATGATACGCACCAGACTCACACTGTCACGCACCAGGTGGCCAGTACCAGGGGCTCGCAGGCCTCCAATATACGTGGCCCCCTTGGGAGGCTTCAGAATCTTGGTCATTGCTGGTCCAGGCCGCTCGCCCTGGTGCACCCACTGCCACCTGCGCCGCGCCCGCTGCACATCTTCCACCTGCTGTTGCAATGTTGCCAGTTGAGCCCTGGCATCCACCACAGACTGCAGGGCTGCTGGCAACGCGGCATCATTGCACACCTCAAGCGTGCCATGCGCCGCCATCACCGCGGCTGCTGCTGCTGTATGCTGCGCCGTTGCTGGCTGGGCTGCCTGAGCTATCCTGGCCATCCCATTTAGTTCTGCAAATTTTGCGGTGAGCCGTCGCTTAAACGCCGGCCACCACTGAATGATAAAAGTTGCTGCATCTGCCGGTGGCTGCTGGGACGCCAGCCACGCCTGCATTGCTGCTCTACACTGCGCATCCCGCTGAAATGACATACGCAGCCGCCTGAGCCCAGGTCCCAACACGCCCGGGCCGCGCGGCTGCAGCTGCGTCACCACTGCTGAATGGTCACTGAGAGCTGCAGTCTTGTCCTCATGTCGGCTGGCCACCACCTGCGGCATCAAGGTATCTGAACAGTAAATCCTGTCAATACGTGACGCTGCATTGGCACGCACATATGTGTACGCGCGGCGCACCGGACGGGCAGAAGAGGGGTTACATGGTGTGCACAGGCGACTACGTCGCAACGAACACCCGAAAACAAAGAGAGCTGCTAGAAGTTCAGCGGAAAAACAGACTGTCACCCAAAAGAGGCCCACCCCGAGAAAGCCTCTGTGCGCGAGACATGACACACCACCCGGACGGGCAGTTTAATGAGGAAGAAGGGGTTACAAGGTGCGTTCAAGCAGCTACGCCGCAACGGGCACCAGAGTTGAAAAGATTGCTAAAAGCTCAGCGCGGGCCGTCACTCGAAAGGAGGCCCACCCCTAGAAAAAGCCTCAGTGTGTAAGTTTCGGCAGTTTAATGCGGGTTTTCGGGTTTGAGGGGTTACACGGTGTGCTCAAGCGGCTACGCCACAACGGACACCTGGAATAAAAGGAAGCTGCGTGCAGCTGAACGCAGGCTGTCACTCAAGGAGGCTCAACCCCCAGGAAAGCCTCTGTGTGTGGGGCCAGACATCAGCCGTGCTCAGCACGACCCGTCGTCCCCATCACACGCAAATGTTGTTTGCTTGGAAGTATATGAGCATGCAAGCAGTAGTCTAAGCAGTGTCAGTGACAGCAATCTATACATGTTGCAGTACAGGAAGCGGGCTGAGCTGATGAGCGTGATGCTGACTCAAGGGCAGATCAGACTCAAAGCAGCAGTGAGGAAAGAAACAGGAAAGAAACAGCTGAAAGCTGGCCAGCTGCTGAGGTTTTGTCATGGCTGCATATCTCAACAGGCATGCAGTGACCCCACATACACCCACTTTAGAGTGGGGCTGGTGGCTTCCAAGAGATAGGCAGGGAGAACGCAGCAACACACATATGCATGCCCGTGCAAATCACCTGCGGACTACACGTAAGCCATTGCCGCGCAGCACAGTGTGCCACGCAAGGAACGGCTGCCGCGTAAGTAGCTGAACTCTGTGACGACCAGGCACCCTAGCTGTAGCAGCAAAGTCAGCAAGCGCATCCCAAAAGCCGCCAACTGCCGCTCGTATCGCCACTTGCTCAACAAGCACAGGTACACCGAGCCGACAAGAGACCGCCCAGGCTACCCTGCGGCCATGTTCGCATGCATGTATCGCTGCCAAACATACCATGTCCCATACAAAGGCGGTGCACATCACGGTGAGGGGCACATGCCAACCACAAAGCCCTGCAGGGCAGGTTTTCACCCGCCATGAGCAGGTTAAAAGCTCTAATTTGACGCTCCACCTGTTTTCGCACGGCAACAGCCACCGGACATAGCCAGAAATGATGCTCCACACCTGGCCCAGCAGCTGAGCAAGCTGCACACCCCGTAATCAGCTGCATACGCTGCGCAGTGGGGAACGCATTTAAAGTCAGGCGCCAGGCTGCTTCTTTGTAGGTGTTAGCCACTCTAACGCCCCACCAGCGGGATAACACCAGTTGCACAACAGGCAGCTGGGCCCCGGCAGGAGTGTCATCCAACATTCTAACACTGTTCAGAAAAGCAGCATGACGGGGAGCAATAGCATCAAGCGCAGAGAGACGTTGAAGCTTAGTGGCAGTGGCAACGGTGAGGTCGGCCAATCGAATGACATTTTCTGCACTGCCGCCCGGTCGCTGCCAGCCTAAATCAGCACACAACGTTTCACGCGCCAAAAGGAGGTCATCAGGGGTGACAATAGAAAGTTGTGCTGCGCTGTCACCAGCAGCATAAGCTGCTGCTAGGTGAGCACGCGCAGCTGCAACCCACACTTGGGGAACCAGAGCTAGCAAGGCTTGCAGATGCTGACGGGCTAGCTGCAGTTTAATGCGGTTTAAGGGGTTACACGGTGTGCTCAAGCGGCTACGCCACAACGGACACCTGGAATAAAAGGAAAGCTGCGTGCAGCTCAACGCAGTTTAATGCGGGTTTGAGGGGTTACACGGTGTGCTCAAGCGGCTACGCCACAACGGACACCTGGAATAAAAGGAAGCTGCGTGCAGCTCAACGCAGTTTAATGCGATTGATTTGATTGAGGAGAGTTACATGGGTGTGCACGTTGGAAACGGAACACTTCGAGGACTGCAGCGCGCAGGACACGAGAATAAACCACAAAAAGCCTCAGAGAAGCAATTTGCAGCTTCCTCACCCAAAATAACACAAACTCTGCGCAGAGAAAAATCATCAGGACGGAACAAAAAGGTGTCAACGTCAGCGAAATAGGATTGGAACATGCAGACATGGCAACAACTAGCAGGTACTGGGCACCTCGGTGCTCCTGCTTCAGGTGTTGAAGACATTGTACAACATGATGATCAACATGATCATAACTCTCTGCTACTAGAACGCGCACAAAGCAACAGCATAACCCGCAGCGCCGTGGCACCACAGGCACCTGCCACCCTACTGATGTGTCTGGCAAGGCCACACCCCTGGCAATGGCACCTGCCCAACACACCTACTGGCTGACACAGGCTGCATGAGAGTACCAACAGCACAAGACATGCAACCACATGTAGCAAAACGGATCAAAGAGCAGAGGATGCAAGAAATAACCCCAATTCATGCTATGACGCAGAGGCCAAGTCCCTTCTTGGTGCTAGCTGCAGCCGGCCTTCAACCACGCGTAAAAAGGGGTGATCAGCTGGCACAATATCCAGCCAGGTCAAGGGTGCCGCCTTGATGACTATGAAGTCAACCAGCAGCTCCCAAAACCTAGCCACCGCCTTCTTCTTCTTCGTCTGCACCAGCTCATCAAGCTCCTGCTGTCGCCGCTGCTGAAGCTGTAGCTGCTGCTGCTCTCTGTGCTGCCTCACTGCCTCATTATGAGCCAGTTGCGCAGCTGAGGGAGTAGCAGGCTGCAACAACTGAGTGATAAGCTGCTGGTCAGCAGGTGGCGCCCGGGCAGGGCCACCTGCTGGACTGGCAACAAGGTCATGCTGCCTGTTTAGCACATGCTGTAGGTTGGCTGCCCTCCTGCCAACATCCATAGCATTGAAGGCCGCCAAACACACGACACGCCACACGCATGTGAGCACACTCCGCCCACCATGCGGCGGTTGCATGAGCCAAATATGCTGCATACTTAAAGCTGAGGATCCAGGCGTGCGAGTGCACCATGCTGTAGGCAAATTCTCCACTATGGACTGTACCACCGCTTGCGCAACAGGGCAGTGCCAGTAATGGTGGTCATACCCAGGCATACACGCACCACACAAGCAAGCACGCTGCACGATAATGCGAAAAAAGAAAGAAGAGGAGTTACATGGTGTGCACAGGCGACTACGTCGCAACGAACACCCGAAAACAAAGAGAGCTGCTAGAAGTTCAGCGGAAAAACAGACTGTGCACGTTAATGCGGGTTTAAGGGGTTACACGGTGTGCTCAAGCGGCTACGCCACAACGGACACCTGGAATAAAAGGAAAGCTGCGTGCAGCTCAACGCAGGCTGTCACTCAAGGAGGCTCAACCCCCAGGCAAGTCTCTGTGTGTGGGGCCATAACATCAGCCGTGCTCAGCACGACCCGTCGTCCCCATCACACGCAAATGTTGTTTGCTTGGAAGTATATGAGCATGCAAGCAGTAGTCTAAGCAGTGTCAGTGACAGCAATCTATACATGTTGCAGTACAGGAAGCGGGCTGAGCTGATGAGCATGATGCTGACTCAAGGGCAGATCAGACTCAAAGCAGCAGTGAGGAAAGAAACAGCTGAAAGCTGGCCAGCTGCTGAGGTTTTGTCATGGCTGCATATCTCAACAGGCATGCAGTGACCCCACATACACCCACTTTAGAGTGGGGCTGGTGGCTTCCAAGAGATAGGCAGGGAGAACGCAGCAACACACATATGCATGCCCGTGCAAATCACCTGCGGACTACACGTAAGCCATTGCCGCGCAGCACAGTGTGCCACGCAAGGAACGGCTGCCGCGTAAGTAGCTGAACTCTGTGACGACCAGGCACCCTAGCTGTAGCAGCAAAGTCAGCAAGCGCATCCCAAAAGCCGCCAACTGCCGCTCGTATCGCCACTTGCTCAACAAGCACAGGTACACCAAGCCGACAAGAGACCGCCCAGGCTACCCTGCGGCCATGTTCGCATGCATGTATCGCTGCCAAACATACCATGTCCCATACAAGGCGGTGCACATCACGGTGAGGGGCACATGCCAACCACAAAGCCCTGCAGGGCAGGTTTTCACCCGCCGTGAGCAGGTTAAAAGCTCTAAGTTGACGCTCCACCTCTTCTCGCACGGCAACAGCCACCGGACATAGCCAGAAATGATGCTCCACACCTGGCCCAGCAGCTGAGCAAGCTGCACACCCCGTAGTCAGCTGCATACGCTGCGCAGTGGGGAAGGCATTTAAAGTCAGGCGCCAGGCTGCTTCTTTGTAGGTGTTAGCCACTCTAACGCCCCACCAGCGGGATAACACCAGTTGCGCAACAGGCAGCTGGGCCCCGGCAGGAGTGCCATCCAACATTCTAACACTGTTCAGAAAAGCAGCATGACGGGGAGCAATAGCATCAAGCGCAGAGATACGTTGAAGCTTAGTGGCAGTGGCAACGGTGAGGTCGGCCAATCGAATAACATTTTCTGCACTACCGCCCGGTCGCTGCCAGCCTAAATCAGCACACAACGTTTCACGCGCCAAAAGGAGGTCATCAGGGGTGACAATAGAAAGTTGTGCTGCGCTGTCACCAGCAGCATAAGCTGCTGCTAGGTGAGCACGCGCAGCTGCAACCCACACTTGGGGAACCAGAGCTAGCAAGGCCTGCAGATGCTGACGGGCTAGCTGCCTGTCAGCATATTGCGGCTTGTTGCACAACCAAGGGCCCCAGATGTCACGCTGGTATGCTGCGCGCTGAGCTACCAGCCCAGGCAAGGCACATACTCTGTCCAACTCAGAAGAGAGCACCACAGCCTGGCCGAGAGACTGCAGCTTGGGCAGCTGCAGTAGCCCGGATGCAACCACTTGTTCCAGGCCAACAGCAACCCTGCGTTGCTGACCAAACCACTCCCAGTCCTGAGGTGCAGTAAAAATGGGGTTGGCCCACAGCGGCGCGTGCCAACACAGCTCTTCAGCATCCAATGCTTCTGTGCCAACGTGGCGGAGTGGCGGCAGAGCCCGCATCCCCAGTGCCAACGCATGCAAAGCTGACGGCAAACGCTCATCTGCATAGGCAGACGGGAACAGATGTTCACGGCCACATAGCAACAGCCCCCAAGGGCTGCTGCTGGCAGCACGCGTGCATGGTTCTGTTGCAGCAACCCAACGGGGCCACAGCTCCCGTGCCACTGCCACCCAAGGAGCAGTGCCGCCTTGCATCAAAGGCAGCGCTTCACAAGCCCATCGTGACAACAAGTGGTGGTGGACTGGCATCAATCCAAAACCCCCACACTTCGGGTGTGCTGCCATTCAGTCACCTGGGATACCAGGGGCCCGTCTTAGGTCATCACCCGGGCCCAAACCAGCATCAACCAGCGCTGCTGACCACTTGCTAAGCTTGTCCGCCACGTCAGAAGGCAGGTGGCCAGCAAACTGGGCCGCATATAACAATGTTGACAAAGCGTAAGCATTTGTAGCAAATGCCCGACCAAAAGCTGACAGTTTGGAGATGCGGCTGATGTTCTGCATGCGGTGTCGCACAATCTCTAAACTGCCACCCCAATCTACACTGCTCTTGCCACATTGATCAAAAAACACACCCAAGGATTTTGCTTTCGCAACGACTTGCATAGCCCCCAAGCCGTGTGCAGCCTCACCTGGCGCAGCAGTCTGAGTCGGCTGCTGTCCTATGTGCAGCAAACGTGTCTTGGTGGGGTTCAAACACTGGCCAGAGGCTTGTGCAAAGTCAGACATGCAAAGTCAGACAAGCGCTTAATGCGGTTTGAGGTTTGAGGGGTTACACGGCGCTTAAGGCGAGAAGAGGGGTTACATGGTGTGCACAGGCGACTACGTCGCAACGAACACACGAAAACAAAGAGAGCTGCTAGAAGTTCAGCGGAAAAACAGACTGTCACCCAAAAGAGGCCCACCCGAGAAAGCCTCTGTGCGCGAGACATGACACGTGGCTCTACAGGCAGAACCGTCAGACTCACAACACGCAGTGTAGAATTCTATTGGGACAAGCAGCATGACTAACCTAAAACAGTGTCGGTGACAGCAGGCCATACTTGTGCAGTACAGCGGGCGGGCTGAACTCAACGGGACAAAGTTGGCCAGTAAAGGTCAATACCTTGGTCCGAGGCAGCAAACAAGGGGGGGGGGGGGAGCAGAGTACGGCGCTTAAGGCGCTTAAGGCGAAGAAGAAGAGGGGTTACATGGTGTGCACAGGCGACTTAAGGCGCTTAAGGCTTTGATTGATTGAGGAGAGTTACATGGGTGTGCACGTTGGAAACGGAACACTTCGAGGACTGCAGCGCGCAGGACAAGAGAATAAACCACAAAAAGCCTCAGAGAAGCAATTTGCAGCTTCCTCACCCAAAATAACACAAACTCTGCGCAGAGAAAAATCATCAGGACGGAACAAAAAGGTGTCAACGTCAGCGAAATAGGATTGGAACATGCAGACATGGCAACAACTAGCAGGTACTGGGCACCTCGGTGCTCCTGCTTCAGGTGTTGAAGACATTGTACAACATGATGATCAACATGATCATAACTCTCTGCTACTAGAACGCGCACAAAGCAACAGCATAACCCGCAGCGCCGTGGCACCACAGGCACCTGCCACCCTACTGATGTGTCTGGCAAGGCCACACCCTTGGCAATGGCACCTGCCCAACACACCTACTGGCTGACACAGGCTGCATGAGAGTACCAACAGCACAAGACATGCAACCACATGTAGCAAAACGGATCAAAGAGCAGAGGATGCAAGAAATAACCCCAATTCATGCTATGACGCAGAGGCCAAGTCCCTTCTTGGTGCTAGCTGCAGCCGGCCTTCAACCACGCGTAAAAAGGGGTGATCAGCTGGCACAATATCCAGCCAGGTCAAGGGTGCCGCCTTGATGACTATGAAGTCAACCAGCAGCTCCCAAAACCTAGCCACCGCCTTCTTCTTCTTCGTCTGCACCAGCTCATCAAGCTCCTGCTGTCGCCGCTGCTGAAGCTGTAGCTGCTGCTGCTCTCTGTGCTGCCTCACTGCCTCATTATGAGCCAGTTGCGCAGCTGAGGGAGTAGCAGGCTGCAACAACTGAGTGATAAGCTGCTGGTCATGTTAAAAGAGAAGAGGGGTTACATGGTGTGCACAGGCGACTACGTCGCAACGAACACCCGAAAACAAAGAGAGCTGCTAGAAGTTCAGCGGAAAAAAAGACTGTCACCCAAAAGAGGCCCACCCCGAGAAAGCCTCTGTGCGCGAGACATGACACGTGGCTCTGCAGGCAGAACCGTCAGACTCACAACACGCAGTGTAGAATTCTATTGGGACAAGCAGCATGACTAACCTAAAACAGTGTCGGTGACAGCAGGCCATACTTGTGCAGTACAGCGGGCGGGCTGAACTCAACGGGACAAAGTTGGCCAGTAAAGGTCAATACCTTGGTCCGAGGCAGCAAACAAGGGGGGGGGGGAGCAGAGTACCTGGCAGCTGCTGCAGGGGCAATGCAACTGCATATTGCAGCAGCCGCACCACAAACCGTACAGCTCCTGCAGCGCAGGACCACCAGTCTCAGGCTTGACAGAGAGCAAACGGGCATAAATACATGCAGAATGGTGGCTATCACCGCCGTATCACCGCTGGTCATGTTAATTGATTGAGGAGAGTTACATGGGTGTGCACGTTGGAAACGGAACACTTCGAGGACTGCAGCGCGCAGGACACGAGAATAAACCACAAAAAGCCTCAGAGAAGCAATTTGCAGCTTCCTCACCCAAAATAACACATGTTAGATTGATTGATTGAGGAGAGTTACATGGGTGTGCACGTTGGAAACGGAACACTTCGAGGACTGCAGCGCGCAGGACACGAGAATAAACCGCAAACAGCCTCAGAGAAGCAATTTGCAGCTTCCTCACCCAAAATAACACAAACTCTGCGCAGAGAAAAATCATCAGGACGGAACAAAAAGGTGTCAACGTCAGCGAAATAGGATTGGAACATGCAGACATGGCAACAACTAGCAGGTACTGGGCACCTCGGTGCTCCTGCTTCAGGTGTTGAAGACATTGCACAACATGATGATCAACATGATCATAACTCTCTGCTACTAGAACGCGCACAAAGCAACAGCATAACCCGCAGCGCCGTGGCACCACAGGCACCTGCCACCCTACTGATGTGTCTGACAAGGCCACACCCCTGGCAATGGCACCCGCCCAACACACCTACTGGCTGACACAGGCCGCATGAGAGTACTAACAGCACAAGACATGCAACCACATGTAGCAAAACGGATCAAAGAGCAGAGGATGCAAGAAATAACCCCAATTCATGCTATGACGCAGAGGCCAAGTCCCTTCTTGGTGCTAGCTGCAGCCGGCCTTCAACCACCATGTTAGTTTGATTTTTTTTTTTTGGTTTGAGGGGTTACACGGTGTGCTCAAGCGGCTACGCCACAACGGACACCTGGAATAAAAGGAAGCTGCGTGCCGCTCAACGCAGGCTGTCACTCAAGGAGGCTCAACCCCCAGGAAAGCCTCTGTGTGTGGGGCCATAACATCAGCCGTGCTCAGCACGACCCGTCGTCCCCATCACACGCAAATGTTGTTTGCTTGGAAGTATATGAGCATGCAAGCAGTAGTCTAAGCAGTGTCAGTGACAGCAATCTATACATGTTGCAGTACAGGAAGCGGGCTGAGCTGATGAGCATGATGCTGACTCAAGGGCAGATCAGACTCAAAGCAGCAGTGAGGAAAGAAACAGCTGAAAGCCAGCTGCTGAGGTTTTGTCATGGCTGCATATCTCAACAGGCATGCAGTGACCCCACATACACCCACTTTAGAGTGGGGCTGGTGGCTTCCAAGAGATAGGCAGGGAGAACGCAGCAACACACATATGCATGCCCGTGCAAATCACCTGCGGACTACACGTAAGCCATTGCCGCGCAGCACAGTGTGCCACGCAAGGAACGGCTGCCGCGTAAGTAGCTGAACTCTGTGACGATCAGGCACCCTAGCTGTAGCAGCAAAGTCAGCAAGCGCATCCCAAAAGCCGCCAACTGCCGCTCGTATCGCCACTTGCTCAACAAGCACAGGTACACCAAGCCGACAAGAGACCGCCCAGGCTACCCTGCGGCCATGTTCGCATGCATGTATCGCTGCCAAACATACCATGTCCCATACAAGGCGGTGCACATCACGGTGAGGGGCACATGCCAACCACAAAGCCCTGCATGGCAGGTTTTCACCCGCCGTGAGCAGGTTAAAAGCTCTAAGTTGACACTCCACCTCTTCTCGCACGGCAACAGCCACCGGACATAGCCAGAAATGATGCTCCACACCTGGCCCAGCAGCTGAGCAAGCTGCACACCCCGTAGTCAGCTGCATACGCTGCGCAGTGGGGAAGGCATTTAAAGTCAGGCGCCAGGCTGCTTCTTTGTAGGTGTTAGCCACTCTAACGCCCCACCAGCGGGATAACACCAGTTGCACAACAGGCAGCTGGGCCCCGGCAGGAGTGCCATCCAACATTCTAACACTGTTCAGAAAAGCAGCATGACGGGGAGCAATAGCATCAAGCGCAGAGATCCGTTGAAGCTTAGTGGCAGTGGCAACGGTGAGGTCGGCCACCATGTTAGATTGAGGAGAGTTACATGGGTGTGCACGTTGGAAACGGAACACTTCGAGGACTGCAGCGCGCAGGACACGATGTTAAATTGATTGAGGAGAGTTACATGGGTGTGCACGTTGGAAACGGAACACTTCGAGGACTGCAGCGCGCAGGACACGAGAATAAACCACAAAAAGCCTCAGAGAAGCAATTTGCAGCTTCCTCACCCAAAATAACACAAACTCTGCGCAGAGAAAAATCATCAGGACGGA
>JACERP010001103.1:0-27987 GCA_014080715.1 Scenedesmus sp. NREL 46B-D3 | reverse complement strand
GTGGTGGCGTTTGGTAGGCACAACCGATGCGCTACTCCAGCTGCACGGCGAGCAGCCTTGGGCAGTGCATAGGTCCAGGCCTGCAGGCCGAGCAGCTGCAGGCATGACGAAGATCTGCGCCCACAGCATCTACGCAGCGTGCAGCACGCATTCTGGTGTTTCTGGTAGCAAATTCAAATTACTGAATGGTTGTGTTCGTCCGCAGCACCTTCTCTCTTTCTTTGGCGGCATCTCGCAGAACCTCTCGCAGTTGCCACAACTTTCTGCAGTACATGGGCTGCTTAAGCACTATCGTCGCGCTACATGCTCCGCTACACGCTCCTTCCTGTCCTCAGTTGCAGCTTGACGATAATACCGCAGCTTCATCATTCTGCACTTATTCTGCACCCATCAGACCCTTTTCAAGTCGCTAAGTACACGCGCCATTACAAGCGCTCTCGGTTTGCTAGTGCAGTATAATTTCTGTTTAAATCATCAAAAGGTGTGCGCCGTAGTTCTCCTAGTGACTGTGCCTTGCTTGCGCCAAGAAGCAGCCCGCCATCACCGCCAGGCAGCACACGCTTCACGAAACATGTTTACACATCAAACAAAAAACTATCGGAACATTCTTGATGCGTGCATGCTTCAAGCTCCCATACCACACTGCATCTGCCCGAGGTGCCCTGTGGCACTACGGTAGCTGCTCTCCTCGGTGCTGTACATGACGCATAGCAACTCAGCAGTAAATCTTACTCTGACAACCTGTATTGGATGCAGGCCAGACAACTGACATGATGAGGAAGGCGACCTTCATTTTCGCGCTAGTGGCGGTGCTAGCAGGTGCGAGCTTCTCGCTGCAAGCATAGCGTGGCTGCTGTCGTCCACACAGCAAGCACTACTTTGCATAAATGAGCATGTATTTGCAGCAGCAGCAGCAGCAGCAGCAGCCGCAGTACAGGGAGGACTGCAACACTTGGAACGTTGGCACGATCAGCTTGGATGGAGCAGCAGCAGCAGCAGCAGCAAGCAGCAGGCGCAGCAGCAGCAGCAGTGCAGCAGCAGCAGGATCGGCACATGCCAAGTCTCAAGCGGCTCGTTCCACACAGCTGGATACGGCATCATGTGGCTCTGCTCACGCGTTCACCTTCAAACCCCATGATGTCAAGGCTAGACACGCAAGCATCACTACTGTCTGCACACCTGCCTGCAGTTGTGCCGCTCGCTCCCTGTTGCGGTAATTGTGGCCGCCAGCTGACATCCACACTGCCGCTGCTGTTATTTGCTGTCCACCTGCTACGCAACACGCCACGCACATGGATCGAACCGGCTTCCGCCACCCATCACCACTCCACCGCCGCTCCGACAGTCTCATCTGCTCAGGCGCGCAGCCTTCAACAGACCCGGCCGGCCTTCGACATCAGCAAACTGGACCTGAGCAAGCTGCCAAACTCCCAGCGCTCGGCCTGCTGCACAGGTGGGCCTCAACATGCTCAGACAGGGTTAAATTGTCGCTTATGCTGTTTGCTTGCTGCCCTGCTTGCTGGGGTTGCCTTGGCGTTGACGGCCCAGCAAACACTGCCAGCACCCAAGAGGCCGCATGAGTCGTCAGACAGTTGCTGCTTGCGTAGCTGCTGAACAGCGGCTAGGTGCAGGCTGCCGTGCTGGAACCGTACATCCAAGTGTGCTTCCTGCCTGCGAAACGCCTGCTGCGAAACCCCCGCCGTGCACAGGGCGTGGAGCTGCCGCCGCTGCAAGACTTCCTGCCCCCCCTGGACTCCATCAACCTGCCCCCCCTGAACGAGTTCCTGCAGTCGGTGGGGCTGCCCACATGGGAGGAGATGAACCTGCCGCCCCTTTCAGAGTTCATGAAGCCCATGTTCGATCCCCAGGAGGTGCGCTTCATGCATTGCATCACATTACATCACACCACATCACATGCTCCACCCAACAAAGGGTAGTAAACCCCGATCAAGAGCCAACAAAAGGCTGATAGGGGAGGGGGTGACATCAATTCAAAGATCACTTTTTTCAGCAGGTTTGTTGGGCGTGTGGTGATGCAGCAGCAGCGTTAGCGTGCGCATGCAGTCGTTATGGCGAGGCTGAAGCAGCAGCTTCATCAAGCTGTGTGTGATTCAAGTCATATGCCAATCAATGCATGCTGACCTTGTGTTTCTGCAACCTCTGTCTGTCCCGGCATCTTGCAGGTCAAGCTGCCCAGCCTGGCTGACGTTGTGAAGCAGGCCAACGAGACATTTGTGGCGACGTTGCAGGACATCCTGAAGGGCGTGCCCCTGCCCCCCGGCGTGAAGATGCCCGAGCTCAAGCTGCCACCCTCCCCAATGTGAGTCGTGTTTGAAGCAGGCCGCACGGCGCATGGTGTGGTGGCGGGTTCCGCACCTTTGTGTTGCCGGGTGAGCTGGGGCTTGCAGGGCCGCTTGCAGGACAGCTTGCAGGAAATGGGCTTGGCCCTGTCAGTGATCAGGAGCAGATGTAGCAAGGCCACCAGTAACCACATCATTCAGCTGGCAATGAGGTATCGATACATGGCATTGTCAAAGTGTTGAGCTAGGTTTGGATTATGGGTCTTGTGCATGCCCACAACAACCAAGCCCTGCTGCTGCTGAACCGAACTTGTGGAAATGACCACTGCGCCGGTGCCTGACTGTGGTCACCTCGACTCGCCCAGCGGCACCCTCCACTGCACCTTCCAAACCTGAACCTAATACCCTTGATCTGAATGCGGCTGCTGACCGTGCTTGCACCCTGTCCACTCCGGATGTTGTTCAGGTCGACCTGTCCAAGGTGCAGGTGCCCAACTTTGACCTCTCCATGCTGCCCCCTCCCCCCACGGTGGAGCAGCTCGTCGCCGCACTCAGCGCCCTGCAGAATGGAGACATTGTTGGTGAGCAGGGGCTTCGCAGTGTGATGGCAAGGCGGTGTGATCATGCCACGCACTTCACAGCGTGATGGCAAGACATGCTGCAATTTTCACTTGAATGTGGTATAGGGTGATGTTGTAGTACACACATATGGCCACGCCTGTGCTGTCTCTTGAAAGCTAAAACAGCTGCCCTGAAACAGCGCTTGAGCACTGTGCAGGAGCGTCTTGCAGCACTGCGGTACAGGTAGTCCAGACCACGGTTCACAACATAGACTGAATAACTAGCTGACACAACTCTTGCTGCTGCTGCTGCTGCTGCTGCCACTGCAGCCCTGGCCAAGATGGTGAACGTGAGTGTGCCCACCAACCTGCCGCCCATCAACGAGGTCTTGGAGCAGCTGAGGCCAGTGGTGGAGGCCGTGCAGAAGCTGCCACAGGTGAGCTGCAATTTGACTGCTGTTATGTGTCACAGGATCTGTCATATTTGCAGTGAGGCCATGCAGCAGCTCGAGCTGCCGGCAGATGCTGTGCAGTGGTGCTGCATGTGGCTGCACAGCTCAGGCAGATTCTGCTGCAGTAGTTCAGCAACATGTGCAGAATGCACAGCTCCCATGCTGGTTGATTTCTGCTGCTGCTGCTGCTCAGGCTCATCTAACAGGGGCTGCACAAACTTGAACTCATACTTTGCTTTGCAAAGGTGTTTTCACGTCACCTTTTCTTCTTCTTACTCTTACGCTGCTGCTGCTGCTGCTGCTGCTGTGTTGCTGCAGGCCATTGACCTGAGCCAGCTGTCCAAGATCGACCTCAGCAAGATTGACATCAGCAAGATCGACTTCACCAAGCTGGCAGATTTATCAAAGATCGATCTGCAGGTGAGGCAAGGATTCAAAATCAGGGTTTGAAACAGGGCCTAAACCACGTGTGGTTTTGCAAGATTGGTGTGGCCTGCAGCGGCCCCAGTGGTGTGTGTATACAACTATACATTCCCAGTATAGATCAACCCTCACCCCACTGGCTGTTGCACTACACGCCTTCGTGTAGCCAACTGTGACTGCTGCACTGCAGCTGTTTGTGAAGCTAAGAGTGTCAGTGCCAGGAAGTGTCAGTAACATATGTTATTTGTTACATGTGCAGGGCCTGCTGTCAGGCAAGGTTGACTTGAAGAGCATGGCAGCCATTGGCGAGGTGCTCAAGGCGCTGCCACCACCTCCCCAGGGCATGCAAATGCCCCGTCTGGATCAGGTGGGTTCAGAGCTGTCATTTAGCATGTCATTCAACATGTTACTGATGCATGACAATCCATGACATGTCACTGCTGCAGCATTGTGCCATTGGCAGATGCTGGTGAGGCGCTGACAAGATCTGATCATCAATACTGCAACCAACTACTGCTGACAGTGATAGTGTCCGTGAACAGCATTTGACAAAATAGACAGATCAACACTTTCATGGTTTTTGAGCAGACCAGATTACCACATGCATGAAGATGTGGTCATGCTGTGTATGCTCTCACTTTGCCTAACCCCGCTTGCCTGCCTGCTGTCCATGTGACTTACCAAACCAACGCGGCGCATTCAACGAACCCACTGCGACATTTGCATCCTGCAACGACCTGGCCGACGGTCAACGCAGGTGCTGCCAGCCGTGAACAAGGTCGTCTCCCTGTTCAACAACATGAACAAGCAGCCCGCACTGCGCAGCCTGCTGCAGGTAGGTCGCAACATCTTGCCGGACAGCGTTTTAGGTGTCAGCACGGGCAGCAGCATGAACTTTGCAGGGGGGTTCTTGCAGCAACAGCAGCAGCAGCTGCGGGACGGGCAGCGCGTGGCCGGCGCGACGGCGCTGCCCGGCCAGATGACTCCAAAAGGGTTCAGCAGCTGCAGAACATGATCGGCGCAACACAGACAGTGAACCTTGTGCCCGGCAGTGGCGGCGATGCTTTTGACCTGAACGGTTATAACTTCCAGGCCGCGGGCGATGGTGTGGGGTTCGATTTCACCCTGATGGACGATATGTTGGGGCCAATAAAAGGTCCAGTCAAACAAGCAGACAACCTTGAGTTGGGCACACCAGCAACAGGGCAGTCTCCTGCAGCAATGCTTCCAAACAGTGGCATGGCAGGGCTGGGAAACTACTATGCAGGGTACACTGCTGGTAGCAGTGCACTGGGCGGTTTGGTGGGTGGTATGGGCTCTGGCAGTGGCGGCGGTGCTGGCGTTGGTAGCAGCAGTGATCCACAGCTCGCTGCTGCACCCAGCACCGCAGCTCAAGTGCTGCAGCTTCAGCAGCCCCAGCAGCAATACTTGTTGCAGCAGCAGCAAGCCCTCCTGCAGACGATGCAGCAGCCTCAGAAGCTGCAGCAACAGCAGCAAAATGCAGCTGCTGCTGCAGCATTGCAGCAGCAGCAGCATCAGCAGCAGCGGCAGCAGCAGTCTCAGTATGGGCCTGACTTGGCAGCAATCCGAGACTTTCAACGTCAACGGCAGCAGCAGCAGCAGCCCACTCCCCAACCCCAGCACCAGCAGCAGCAGCTGCAGCAACCTGCACAGTTACCGGCAGCACTCGAGTCATCCCAGCAGCAGCAGTCGCAGTTTCCCAACATGCTAGATCCAGCAGCAGCAGCAGCAGCAGCAGCCAAGCCAGAGGTGCTTGTGACGCCAGGTTACCCACCAGGCTATGACCCCACCGCCGCCACTGCTGACCCCAGCGTCATTTATCATGATGAACATGGCAGCCCCTCTTCGTATCCCGATCCCGGTCCCAGCAGCAACAGCATACGTTCAGGCCAAGTTGGCAGCAGCACTTATGGAGGCAAGCAGGCCCCTGTCACCTGGGCCACCTTGGGTTTTGAGGCGGGGCCAGACTCAGGTGCAAACCTCCCCGCAAGCAACGAGTTTGGTGCACCGACAGCTAATGGAGCGGCTGCTGGGTCAGCTAGATCAATTTGGTCCAACATTAGAAACAGCCTACGTAGCCGTGGGCGCCGCCACAGCAGCACCAGTGCCAATGCCACCGCCAGCACCAGCACCAGCACCAGCACCAGCACCAGCACCAGCAGTTCAAATCGGAGGCTGCTGCAGCAGTACAGCAGCAGCAGCACCATCAGCAGCAGCATTGAGCCAATGGGCTCGGGGTTGTTGCTCCTGTAGCATCTAGCTACAGTACACAGGGGAAAGACAGCACACCTGCTAGCCCTCCTCCTGGCGTTGCAATGTCAGCAGCCAACATGACCATAACTGCCGTTGCGGTGTCAGCTGCACCAGATGCACACCTGTTATGGCGCTTAGTGCTTAGTGCTTAGGAAGACTTTGGCTGCGGCCCTTGGTCTGCCGCTGGCGGCGCCTGTGACCAAGCACTTTTGCCACCAACACCTAATCATACGCTGCTGCTCTTACCCTAGGCCAAGCAGTAGCCAAAACCAGCGCCAGCAGTGTGGCTAAACAGGTTGTGTTGTTGCCATGTCACCGCAGGCGCAATAGGCGGCATGTCTGCCGATGCAAGCAGTGCAGAAAGAGCAACCACGGACCAGGGACACAGTTCAGCGAGAGGCAACTTGAATGCAGAAGGTGCCACAGCGCATCCCCGTTCTGGTAGCAGCATGGGACACAACAGCCCCGCCACAGCCCTTTTGCATTTGGCAGCTAAGCAGACGACTGGCAGCGCTGCTGCTGATGCTTTGGGACGGACGCAGCAGCAGCGCGCGGCGACAGTCAAACCGGCATTGACCAGGTTGGACCAGGGTTTGAATGGCTTGCGGGCGGGTTTGACTCGGGCAGTTGCTGGTGTGCAGCAGGGTCTGGCGCAGGCGGGCCAGGGGTTCAGGAACGCACTCAGTGAGGCTGCGGGGCGAGTGCAGCATGCTGCTGCTGCTCAGCCAAGAACCTTCTTCGCGTTGAAGGCACTATCTGCAGGCACTACCCCTCCACAGCAGATTTCACAATGGCTTCGGCGGTTGCTGCTGTAGTGGGAGTCGTGTCTGGTGAGTCAGCATGAGTGATGGTTGCTGTGCTTGCAGCTGATGCCATGGCACGCCCTTTGTGTGCCGTTGTGTTGACTGCCTGCTGCTGCGGTGCGGGTGATGAAATGCTTTGCTGCCAAAGCTGCTTGCTTGGCTGTACACCGCACTGCGCGCGTTAAAATGCATTGTCATGTGGCATGTGTAGCATGTTATTTTACAGGCAGCTTGCTTATGAGTAGAGCAGGATCCATTCTTTTCTGGCCTTCAAAAGGCGTGAGTGACGCAGGTTAGACGTGTACATGCTTGGGGTGTGGTCTTGGGTTTGTTGGTGTGGGTAGGGGTTTACAGCACAGCACCCGCCATCTGTGGGTGCCGATGCAGGGCGGGAAGTTCACATTGGGGCAAGTTCAAAAGCTTGAATAAAGCATGACCTCAGCAGGCGCGTGTGGCATCACTTTGCCGGGCATATTGCACCCGTTGTGTTCTGCAAGCCGTAATGCATATTGTTACCATGCCAAATGACAATGTCACCTTGTAAAGAACGGACAACATCAGTGAGAGTGTCAGCAGGTCTTGGTAGTGGGCTGGTGAGTATTTCACAACATCTGGCTTTCTTGCCGGGGGATGCTGCCGGGGGATGCTGCGGCTGTCCTATGTTTCCTTCATCAGCTGGGGGATGCTGCGGCTGTCCTATGTTTTCTTCATCAGCCGAGCCAGAAGTGTGTGCAACGTTAACCAGGGCTCGCAACCACCGACGGGTCAAAATCAGCAGCTGAAGGCTTCTTTCTTACCAAATGTGGGATGTTGGTTGATGTTTCGGCCGCTAAACAGGGGTTGTTTCGACCAGATATCCCGCCAAAGTGCACCTGCGCCCCAGAACAGACCCACTGCGGGCCACCTGGTCGAAATTGCCCAGGGCCTGTTGATTAAATGGTTCAAATCGCCAACTGATGGTTGCAAGCCTAGTCAGCGCCTGACGTAACTGTGTATGTGCTCAACCGCGTCACGCAGCAACTGTTGCTTGCAGTCTTTGGTCTGAAGCCGTAGCCAAGCCTTGGGTCACGTATGGTGCCGCCGGAGGCTCTGCAATGCAGTACTACTGCAAACATTGCCAGCAGGCTCTCGGACGTCCTCTCTGCTGAAGGTTTCACTGGTGCCGTGCCCGGTACGGCGTACCGCCAGTGACAGATCTAGACAAGTGCCTGGTCACACATGGACCGCAGAACCCAGCGGACCGTTTCAGCGGCAGACCCTGATCAGTGACTGCATCCATTTCGTGTGTGGCCAGATCTTCGTTGCGACAACGTGCTTGGAAGCCCTGCCAGTGGTGGTCAAGGAGCTACACTCAGGCTCATGGGGTCTTCCACGCGGTGATTGTGCACAACATCAACATGGCTGAAGTGGCAGGGCCGGCCTTCACCAGAACATGTGTTTGCGATCAGGAATCAGTTTGCGGATCTGATCATCATCATCATATTACCCATTCAAGCCATAGCATCAGCGGATCTGATGTGGGATGGTTTTCAGGATGATAATTGGTAGGGATGGTTTTGTCCTTTTTCTTTTCTGGCATGCTTTTGTTGCATATTGAGACCCTCAAAGATTCTCCAAGGTTCGAGGGGGGTACTCCCCCTACACAGGGGCGTCTCCAGGATTGTTACAAATATAAGCATGATGCACGGATGGGCCTGAGACCGTAGCTGTGGAGGTCAATGTTTCTGAAAAGTTCTAGAAACCGGCGCAAGGGCTGCTCCGCTGCAAGCTGATCCATGTTCGAGCGACCTGCGTCAGGCTTCCTGTGCACAATCATAACGTCGGTACATGCAGCACAGTATGGCTGCACGCTGAGGCATCATAATCAGCGCGATCTTCGTTGAATAGCAGCAGTCAATTCAACAAACGTGTGCCGAATATGCCTATCACAGGCATAGGCATAGGCAGGGCAGCCACAGTATGGCTGCCCTACATCCTGCCATGACTGTAGCAGGATGCCAATTTCTGCCACGATCGAAGGGTGCATGCATGCATTCGCAAGCAACCTTATTATACAAAATTTGCGTTCAATGCATGTCAGCTGTAACATCACATCGTATCTGCACAGAGGGACGGGAAACGCACCCGGTGTCGCAGTATTTCGCCACTATCGGTTATGAAGCTAGCTCACGAGCATTTTGCAACACATGCAGAATTCATCTGCAACTATGCTGAACCTAGCAGTTTCCAGGCGAGACAGTTGTTGCGGCAGCAGCACGGGCATTACCAGCAACAACAGCAGCAGCAGCAGGATTTGCCCCGAATTCGGCCTGATAAATTGACCGCAAATCAGCCTGGCCAGCTGAAAGCTACATACACATTGCCTTGTCGTGATAAAGCAGCAGCAATTTACAGCACAATCACAGGATGTCAAGTTGAGCGGCCGCCACACACGGTGCTGATTCAAGTGTGCATTCCTGTCGTGTAACATCCAAACTGTGCATGTGTTGCAATTGCTCACAAGCTGTTGCCTTGGTTGATATGATTTCCTGCTAGGTTACTGTGCAGCATCACATCAGCTGCCACAGCTAATGGAATACTCGGTGAAACCCCTGTTGAACAGCATACCACATCTCAGCACATCCCACCACATCGCATCACAGCTGACAACTTACCGCATCTCTCTCAATATGACTATCTCTCTAGTTTTGCTCCTTGCCCAATGAGCCTGAAGTTGGCTCCCTAAACGGGCGAAGTTACCCATGTAACTTACAAATGTGAAAATGTGTAAATGTGTTCGCAAAGCCTTAAGCAACTACGCATGGCAACAACAGCAATGGATAGTGTTACACGGTATTTTGTGACATGCTGCGACGACGACACACCAGCAGGTACCTGCCAGATGCCCGAAGCATGACATGAAACAGCTGGCTGCCCCGGCTGCTCACAGGAGCCCCACGGGACCAGTCAAGCAACAAACAAACCTGTGTTGAGATGCAAAGCGCTGTGCTAGCAAAGCGACACAACGGTGACAAGCAGTAGTGCCCCAGGCGCCGGTGCAAGGTGCTGGTTGCCAGGCTACATAATGAAGCAGCTGCAGAGGCAAGCTGCATACCACAGGCACTAAGCGAGCGCATACGACTGCTGTGTTGCTCCTGAAGTACTGCAAAGTCCCAGGGTTGAGGCATGGCTGCACAGCAGCGATGCTGATAAGAAGGAGTTGGGTTGACACATCACCTGTCGCAGACATACATACACTGCTCCACACCTTGGGCCAATGACTCGGCCGCAGCCGAGGAGGACATACCACAGCCATACACACGCAGAGCGAAGCACGGACCAGACATTATGCAGGACATAAATGGACAGCAATGAAGCAAACATCGCACAACCCAAACACTATGCGACATGAACGTGCATCAAGAAGGGCAGTAACCGCTGCCACCAGGCTCTCACATGTGACATGCAAGCAGCACCAGACGCTGCTGCTGACGCAGCAGCATGCACTGCCTGCTGTGCTGCCTGCCTGAGCAGTGCTGCGCGCAGCAAACACCCCATCAGCACCTGCTGGCACATACTGCACACAGGACTCTGTGTATGGTTGGCGGCACGAGAAATTGCACAAGTGTGATGCAGTTGTCGCATTACAATACCAGTCAGGGCTGGGAAATACGGCAAGACACTACACCACAATGCACTACATGCTCCACCCGTACAAAACGAGGAGCCCCAGCCAGGAGTCAGTGAAGGTCTCAGTACCACAAGCGCCAAAGCTTGACAGCAAAGGATCAGTAAGCACTGCAGAGACACCCCAATGCAAACGAGTCTTGGCGTGCACACAGTGCACAACCATCAGGCACTTGCAGGATTGGGACGCATGCTGCGTGCTGCACCCCAGGACTTCACATGCAGAGCAGTCGAAGCGGCCGCAGATGAAAGCATGCGAATGCCCTGCGTGCTGCCGCTGCGACCAGCAGCAGCTCACAGCGACTGACAAGGCAGCTGGACGCAGCACGACTGCACCCATCATCAGTTTGTTGGACGATCGACAGCTGGCCTTGCACGTCAGCATCATACCAGCCTTGCACCAGAACACACAGCACACACCCACACACACGCAACAGCGGCCGCACCGCATGTGTCACATCCCCCATTGCTAGGCTGCAGGGGTTGCCACTCGCTGTCGCAGCGTAAACCACCGTAGCAGTTGCACCCTGACACCAGAGCAGCAACTGTCACAGCCTCCGGCCTGTTCGTCGACCGTCAAGTCCCACAACTCCCACAGGGGTCCGCAAGCAGCTGACCAACGCTAGACACCGCAAGCTGGCTGCCACTGAAAGCAAGCTGGCTGCCATTCAAGAGCGGATCAGACCATTTCCACGCGATGTCAAGGGTGCCGGTAAAACAATAGCCAGCCGGTGTTATAGCTAGGCTGCAAGTACTTGGCATACAACACAACGAGACATACTTCTGACATAATCAGCATGTAGTTGAATAGGGAGAGGATGATACATACCAGCCTTTATTCTGGGCAGGCACAGCAGCAGCCGCGGAGTGTACCAAGCACTGCCCGTGTGACCGTCATAATAGCTGCAGCTGCCACAGCATGCATTGCTCAAGGCATCTAGTTGAAGTGCAAGCAGATGAATCCCACACATACAGCCAGCGGCATTGTCAAACCCGCACATAAAATGCAGCTGCGGCTTCTGTCTAGGCAGGCTATAAAAAGCCGACAAGAAGGGCAGCCCAGTCACACAGACACCCAGTGCAATCAAACAGCAAGCCACAACACAAGGCATCAAGGGTGAGTGCGTCTGCAGTGCGAGAAGCATGCAAGCGCCACAACGGCCCACAACACACGAAGGCCGAGCGGACGGCTGCAGAAGTGTCACGCTGCTGCACCACCAGCTGTCAAAACACATGACATGCTGCCATGTGGCAGCTGCGCGCTGCTCAACCTAGTGCATGCAAGCACTGCCGACCAACGAAGCGATGCGAGCCAAAGTGCAACGAAACCAACAGGGTACACAACGTGGGTGCCTGACCTCGCTGCACTGTGCTTCTGCACCACGAGAGGGTGAGGCAACCAGGCCTGCATGCATGCAGCCAGCAGCAACCAGAGACGGCCCACGCACAGCAATGAGTGCGGGTTGTGCGCGCCCATGCCAGGGCGCATGACACGCACAAGGTGTCAAGGCCACGACACTGTTTACGCCTGTCCTGCTGGACAATGGCAGCACTTTATAAATCTCTCCAACACCTCTGGGCGCTGCGCCAAGTCCAGCAGCAGGGTACAACAGCTGCTGGTACAGACCCCCAAGTTGCCAGAGGCTGATGGAATAAACGAGCAGGTGCGGTGCAGGTTGAAACGCTGAGGTGGCCAGCAGCTGCAGCATCAAGATGCTGCAGAGGGCTGGAGCCAGCGGTCAAAATATCAGCTGCGCAGTCGTCAGGCGCAAACGCAAAAGGGACGGAAGAAGCGACCAGGCCTAGTGTCAAGGTGGGTGAACATTTCTGCGCACAGCAGCGGCAAGAACTCGTTCAAGCACACCCTACGCCAAAATTACAGTAAAACAAAGCTGAATGACAGTGATCTGGCAGATGGGTAGCCTGAAGCACAGCCTACATAACAACACAAACCAATTGCACATGGCACATAACAGTGAAGTATACACAGCGCAGAGTTCGACAGTACAAGGAGCTGCACTGTTGCTGCCATCGTGCGCTACACAGCAACAAACCACACAGCACACCATGCCCATGCAAGGCCTTGATTTTGCGCTGCGTTGTCGTGCGCCAGCACCGCAGCGGGCCACATCTTCGCACTCCAGGCGCGCTTGGTGGGTCCGCACTCAAGTGAAAGCGTGCATTGTGTCAAGCCACCAGACCACGCCACGCCTGGGGCCCACAAGGGTGCTTCCGTGCAACCGCGCAGGGTGTGCTGCAAGGCCAACGGCCGTGATCATGTAGTGAATGTTTTGTGGCAAACGCGGCGGCAATGAGTGGCCGCTCAAAATGCATAGTGCGGGTGCAGCAGTGCCTGCAAAGCCGCCGCTGTGACAAGTCCATAGCTCCGTGCAGGCCATTCTTACGCAGCATCACTAGGCATCGTAAACAAGGCCACCGGGTTGCTGCGCGCTGTGTGTGCGCGAGCGTGCAAGCGCAGTGCTGTGCGACAAGAGGGCATGGTGGGGCAACGTGCTGTGCTGGCCGCAACAGATCCCCAGTGTTGGGGTGCACGCCGTCGCCCGCTGCCCACCACTGCACTGCTTGCGCCACACGGCAGCAGTCTGCCGGCACCGCACCGCCTGCAGCGAAAGCAGCACAGCTGCCAAAGCGGATGCACAACGCTGACATTTGCTGAGGGGACGAGAGCGCAAGACAGCGTGGCTGACGCTGGAACAAAACAGTGTAGTGCTAATCAAACAGAAAGCATGCCCGCATGCTTGTCAAATGCAGTCTGAGGCTGTGATGGCTCATTTAACTCTGAGCTCTGTGATGCTGAGGGTACTGGAGCGCTACAGGTGAGGAGCAGCAAAGCTAGCAAGGGTGAAACAATGCATCTGCTGTCGACTGTACAATGCATTGCACACAACACTATGCGAAGCAAGAGGCACAGAGCAACATGCTCCTGTGCAAGCACTGCGGCAACATCCAGCCACCACAGCGCAAGGGACGTCGTCATGCACGCGACAGCAGCGCCTGGCTGCACACGAGGCAACACACGCAAGTTGCACGGCCATGGACATGCAGCAGCTGTGCATGAGACGACTGCGCTGTGGTGCTGTCGTGTGGAGCTGCAATGCTGCAGGGTGTGATGGGGAGCTGCTGCTAGGCCATGCATGTTGCAGAAATAATCACGCAAGACTCGCCAGCATTGCAAAACCCACTGAATCAAGAGCGTCGGCCCATGTCCCAGTACACCGCAATATGTGAAAAGCGGTGCTCTAGTGACGCAAAACCTGAATGCAGTGCAGCTAGGTCCAGCTGCAGAAGTACATGGTTTGTTGTTGGTCATGCATGCTAGACAACAAGACAGTTCGTGAACCACTAGTCAAGCGACAGCAAGCTATCATTCAAACCATATCATGCCCTGCCAAGCAGCAGCAAGCTATCGTTCGGTGTGCATCAAGCCCAACCATGCACTCATCCTCAAACAAAAGACACAAGCAACAACGCCTCTGCGTGAAACACCAAACATCTGCAGCCACAGCTCTGCACAACCATTACAACCACCGTCATTGCAGGTCGCATTATATCAACACATGCCGTCTTTGCATCGCCACGTTTTCAGATGCAAAAAATGGCCCTGCAGAGGTCGCCAAGCAAGCAAGCAGCACTGCAGCGCGGCAGATGCTGCCACCGCAGCCGCTGCAGGAAGGTAAACTAGTGCCAGGAAAGGTGGGGACGCACCAGACAACCGCCGAAGCCGCTGTGCCCACCCCCCAAAAAAGGCTCGCACAACAGGGCCCCGCAACAACGCACACATGGATGCCGTGTGTCAGACACGACAGCTGTCTCCGCCATGACCAGGCACCGCCAGCAACGCAGCCATGCTGCACTGTGGGCAGTGTCTTCATGAAGCAGCCAATCCCCAGCACGGCTGCTGTGCTGCAAACTACATGAAGGGGGTTGCTGTGCGTAACAAAGCAGCCATGCGGGGCTCCTCAACAGCGTCCAGGCACTGCAACTGCCGGCACGACTCAATGGCCTGCCAAAGCAGCAGGCAGGCCATGCTGCATGAGTGATGCTGCTGCAGTGCACGCCAGACGCCCCCCCTTCCAACAGGCTCATACATTTCGTGACGTCCCCGCACAGATCCCATCGCCGCTGAGAAGCCGGCGTCCCATCCCTGGCATGCCAAAACCAACAGGCACCGGTGCACCAGCAGCACCAGCTGCTGCCCCACCACCCTCAAACAGCGACAACAGGACTGAGGAGAGCGAGCTTTCTTTTCTCTTCACACCTTGGGCTTCAAAAGCCCATGGATCCACGCGCCGTCGCAAGCCCCGCACCTTCCGCAGGTGCGCGTGTGCCCGGCTGCATGCACTGCACCCCGCGATGTACTGTACAATGGATGCGCATGCACAGCGCCCGCCACCAGCCCAGCTTGCGCCCACGCCCCCCCCCCCAGCCCCCCCAACCGCCGCCGGGAGCTGCATTGCTGGCAGGACCAGCAACACCAGACAGCCTGCACGCAGTGAGGGCATCGGATGCGCCAGCGCAGACCCACTCCACAAGCGTGGACTTGCGGCACGCAGCTCTCCCGGCATGCAGCGGCGTCGCTTGGCGATCCTGGCAGCCGTCTATCCGGGTGGGCGGAGGGCATGCTCACATCATTGCAGGCCTAGCGGACTCCACACGCCAAGTGTGCCTTACTAAGGTCGTCATGACGACAGCAAACACACCCCACAGGTGCAGCTCGCATCAAGAAAACACCCCACAGGTGCAGCTCGCATCAACACCACACAGGTGCAGCTGGCATCACGACAACACCCCACAGGTGCAGCTCGCATTAAGAAAACACCCCACAGGTGCAGCTTGCGCGCATCCAAGAGAGCCTCCACCGCAAACCCCCTGATCGTGCCCAGCACTCAACGTGCTGCTGTCACCGACCATGTGCCAGAGGGAACCAAAGACATGCCAGCCAAGAGGCACCTCCAGAAATGAAGGCGCAGCATGCCACGCAGTGCGCGAAAGCAACCGCAGCCAACACGCCACTAACCAGCAGCAGCCACCGCCTCAGCGCTAACAAGAGAAACAAGGAAAGGGGGCACCGGCTCAGCCAGCGCGCGGAAGCCCCACAAACGCCGGCCAAAGCAGTCCTGCAAGCGCAGCCACGGCACGATCAACCCCTGCGGCTGCCGCAACAGCATGTGCAGGGATCTACGCCCGTGCACGACAGTTCTGCCAGTCGGCATGGTGTTCGCTACAGCCGATCTCAACTCTGGACAGCGGCGGCGTTGATGCAACAGATTGCGCGCAAACCCGCGCCCTGTGAGGAAATTTCGACATTCAGAGTCGCCCGCCGCACACAGCAACACCGCCACAGCACAGCCGCATGCAAAGCTGACGAGTGCAATGATCATCACTTCTGGCACTTTCGACTACACGGCTCGCACGCCAACACACTTGATATACTGTGCAAAGCCTGTGCAAACAGGGGGCATGCGCATCACCACACATGTGCTGTTGGGAGCGCGCAGCGCAGAGCGCTTTGCAGCTGCGCCAGCATGGTCGACAGCGCCGCCGCGTCTCGCTCAGATACACACTCAGCAGCCCAAACGCAGCTCGCCACGGGGACCGTGGGACCGTAGCATGTGCTATCGCTGGGCAGACATATTGCTGACCAGTGCAAGCGATCAAAGTGTACGAGCAAAGCACTGTGTCAAGGAAACGCGCCACACGCGCCACACACGGTGACAGCCCAGCCTGCATCACATTTGCCGCGAGAGCCATGCACCCACCAATGAATTGCCAGTTTGATTGTCTGCGCCAGCGCCGCAGCCGGTGACTCAGGGGTGGCTGTCTGCCTGCGAGTGTCCTGCGGGCAGGCAGCCGCCCCCAGCTTCCTCAGCACTATGCACTTCTGCACACTCACAGGCACAGCCACGCCTAGCAGCAGGATATCAGGTCCCGCAGATACATAACGCATATACATAAATGCCAATGCTGCCGAATGCCTACAGCCACGCAGTTGCCAACTAGAACCAGAAACAAGCACAGCAGCAGCAGCAGCTGATGCTGCATCCGCAGCAGCTGAAGGCTGTCCGCTCTCTGTCAACCAGGCCCCCCTTGCCCACAGCCACCTCTCACTGCCGCCAGCCACCAGCCACATCACTCCCGTTATTGCAGCGGTGCCGCTGTCAGACCGCGGCCGCCGTCCGCTGCTGCACCGCATCGGCCAGCAGCAGCTGACACACCAGCGGCATGCGGTCTGTCAGCAGCTCCTCGCTCATGAGCGTCACCACACCAGCGAAATTCAGCCGGCCACATGAAATGGTCTGCGCACAGCAAGTGTGCACACACAATGCAACACAGATAGGTCCTGCACAGCGCGTGTGCACGCAGAGTTCAACAATAAAAGCACGCCTGCAGGGAACGGCGTGCAGCGTGGTCATAAGACACTGCATCCCTTCGAGGCTGCTGTCACAGCAGCAGTGGCTGCGAGAACAGCACGGAGTTGTGCTCTCGCCCCACAGCGAAGCACACCAGCCATCATAGGGGCAGCAACAGGGGAGGCAACTCGCCCTGCGCAATGTACCTTACTATGCATGCATATGCAAGCCACTACATAAGCGCGGCACGTCACAACAACACACCACACACCACTGCTGCTTGCATGCAGATGAAGAACCATTGTAAAGTAGGGTCAGCAACAGTAGTGCCACTTCAAGTGGGCAGTTGTAGCCCAAGTCGACTGTGTAGGTGGTTGAGCCATCATGCAGGGCACCAAGTGCCAGACAAAGACAGCGCAAGTACAGGGAACACTAGCAGGTGCTATGACAGCACAAGAGCAGCAACGGCCACTGCTCGATGCTCGTGACACGCTTGTCACGCTTGTAAACGCTCGACTGGTTGGCTGCTGCACCGCCTGCTGCCACCAGCGTTTGCAGAAAACAAGTCAGTATTATGTCACAACCACACATCACAGTGGCCTTCTGTCTGTCTTGCTGCCAGCAGCAGCACTGGGGTCCGCCTATACTGCTGCCAGCAGCAGCACTGCGTCAAACAGTACCCCACAACACCACACCAATCACTGGTTTCAGCATATCACCAGGCCGTGCAGTCGAGGCTGTGCAAACACGCACAGCAGTTGACGTCCACACGTGGCTTCACACAAATACACACTTGGCAGCTCCCCGTGTACAGTAGCACAGCAAGCAGTGGGGCTGCGGCAAATAGCCACACCGCAACTGTTGCTGATGCTTGCGTTGCAGCTTGCAGCAGGGACAGCAGCGCGGGCTCCGCGGCTAGCACCATGTCCTGGCATGGTGACGTGAGCAAAACGCCCTGTGGGCCAGAACATCAACACAGCACACATGCCCACTGACAAGCAGCAGCTGTGCTGACACCCGGCGGCAGCACGCCAGCAACAGTACAGCGCATGCACAACAGCGTGGCCCGCCTTGCCAATGCCAGCACCTTGTAGCATTGATACAGCGTGCCAGTCGCCGCTGCCGGCAGGCATACCCACACACCCAGCCAACAACCCACATGCACGTCATATGCTGTAAGGCATGCCATGAAGGCCTGCAGCGTGTGGTTACGCACAATGGGCACGCACGAGTTGCGTTCAGGTTTAGGTCGGGTGCAGAAGTCGTCAGCACATATGCGGAATGACATCACGAGCACGCACACAGGGCTCCATCCCCTGCCCATGCAGCAACAGTCCCTGCAGCACGCCGCCCCACGCTACAACACCAGACAGAACACAAACACAAGTGAGAACAAAGAAGCACACCGCCTGCTGTCAATGACACAGCAGGCGCGGTGTGGCGCCTGGTTGATTGATAGTGCAAAAAACGCGCGCGCGTGCAGGCAACGCCATACCACCGCCAAACATACAGGCAGCATCACCATGCACGTGAACAAGGCGCGAGCCCACCACAAGCACCTGCGTGATGCTAAGCATGCCCCCACCGGCACAGCAAATATCGCCCCACGCCATAACCAACAGCACCCTCTGCTTTCATGTTGCTTCGTACGCACAATTGTGCAAAGCAACTCAACCTACCCCGCAAACCAGCCTGCAATCATGAGGAAAGGGAGGCCCAAGATACGACACCACCTCAGCTTGCATTGCCTGTTGCATGCAAGAACTAGGGTAGCATGCAGTCCTGAAACCACACACGAGCAGAGCAGCAAACGCATGCTGAAGTGATAAACACGGATGCTGCAATAAACTGGAACCCACTCACGATATGCAAGCGTGCAGAGAGTGAAGTGAGCAAGCAGGCCAGCACACACTTCTGCAGCCAACACACACAAGACCAGCCAACACAGCCACGGCTGCTTCACTTGCTGCTGCTGCTGTGCCCAGTGGACAGCACACCGAGCAGCACAAAGGCAGGAGCAGGCACAGTGACACCACCTGCACCCAAACACACACCATTTGTTGCACCTGCCGCTGCTGCTGCTGCCTCAAGATCATCAGGAACGGCAGCAGCAGCGACACCAGCAACTGGTGAGTCGTCAGTCATGTGTGCACCCTGTGCGCCCGCAGCATCAGCCCCTGGTGGCATTCCGTCAACTGCTGCGGCAATCTGCACTGCAGCAGCAGCCGAGACGGCCTCACTGCTGCTGTTGCGCCGCTTGCGGCTGCGCTCTGCATCCCCTGCTGCCTTCATGGCCGCCGCACCGGTGCCTGCAGCAGCAGGGCCTGGGGCGAGCCGCAGTTCGCTGAGGGCTTCTGCATCAAGGGCTCTTTTGCGGCTGTCATGCGCGTCAGCCCTGCTGTGCCCGCCCTTGGGCGCCGGGCAAGGCTCGACAGGAGGCACCAGCGGCGTGGCAGGCACCTGTTGGTGCGTGTGTCCAGAGGAAACGCGCGACAAACGGCAGCAAGCAGGCAGGCAATATTGTCTGTCAGTGACAGCCTTGCGCCCATGGCATGTTGCATGCTGCAGGATGGATCTGCTGCCAACAGCGCAGGAGCAGTGGCAGGGGGACGCGTGGGCATACACATCAACTTGGTTGCTTGCGCTGCTGCAAACAGCGCAGGGGCAGCGGTATGGGCCACGAGTAGTGCAGTGATGACATGCAGCTGCTTCACGCGTCCACGAGCTGTACTCACACAACATGAGCAAGTGCTCGACAGGGAAGTCAGCCAGCAATTCACATGCATGCAGGCTTTTATACAGACCACCCACATCCGCACCTGCAGTTGAAGCTCCATCGTGCTCAGCCAAGCTTGCAGCCTGCTCCTGTTGCTGCTGCTGCCGTGACTGCAAACGCTGCTACTGCTGCCACCGTGTGCGGAAGGCGCAGCTGCTGTAGCTTCTGCTGGCACTGCCGACCATGCACTGCCTGGCGTGCTGCTGCTGATGCTGCACTTGCCTGGGAGCGGCGTAAAGGGCGCCACTGGCGGCAGCGCTGCAGATGCTGCAGCGTCAAGCGTCTCATCGCGCTGCTGCTGGGTCAATGTTAGGCACAGGCAGCGGCGAGCACTGGGCCGGATGCTTGCGGGCTTCTGGGATTCTTCATCCTTGCTGCTGCGCGCTGCTGCTGCCACTGCTGCTGTGCGCCATGCATCTTGCCATGACACTCCTGTGGGGCTGAGAGGCAAGCCATCCGCCGGCTGCACAGGCGTTCGCACCAGCATCGGCAATGGAAGCTGTGGCAACATCTGCTGCAGTGCGGGCTTAGCAGTGCCACGATGCTGCTCCTTCTGGACGAATGCTGGTCGTCGCTGCATGATCCCCGAAGGATTGATCCCGGAAGGACTGATACTAAGGGAACCGCTGATGCTGAGAGCACCAGCCACGATGGACTGCAGGGTCTCGCTGGCTGGATAGTCGATGGACTGAACCGGGCCAACACTGCAGGCCCAAGAACTGCACAAGCTCGCGGTCGCCATACGTGCGTCTATGAAAATTGTAAGCTGCAAGCACGACGATCAAGACGGGGCAGCATAGTAAAACAAGGGCGTCAAAGTCCACTTGGAGGGAACTGCAGTCTAAGCCTGACCATGTGCAGGCAGCACCCAGCGGAGCGCCTAAACACAACAGCAATAACCATTGAAGCACTGCATGGCACAGATGGACCAAGCAACGAGGCTGCGTTGGCCAAGCGACACGACTGCCCGATCGCACGCTACAAGCCCAGCCAGGGCATGGACCGCTGCTACGCATGGTCTTTACACTAAGGTTATGCTGTTCATAGTAGGCAGTGAACCTACGACCCGCTGCTTTGAGTACATCCAGGCAAAGCCTACCTTTGCTTGTTTGTACGCCCACAGACGCAGAAGCCTGCTGAATAATAGGCTATATGAGACGTAGAAGGCCGTAGAGTCGACACCCACCAGCTTCCACCGCTATCTCGCTGTTCCTTGTCTCGCTATCACGGACTCAGAACTTAAAAGTCAGCTTGATCAATCGCATCCAATGTTGAAATCTATGTAGCTTGGTTGCACGAGGCTGCTTCCCTTCATACTTCCTGCGCGCGCAGTGCTTCAAACCTGAACCATGGCCAGTGCTGTCACAAGCGCTGGTAGCTTTCCAAAGCCACTGCGCCAAATTCTTTGAGTAGAATTTATTTGTCCTCTCGTCAGCTCGGCAGTATATCAGGGCAGGTGATGATCGTAAAGACAGCCCTATGCCCTGAGCTGTTTTGAGGGGCTAGCTGGCCCTCAGGGCCTGCAGGCCACTGCTGCATACGCATTACACGGCTGCGAATTAATAGCCTGCCAGATGAAATTTGTACGTTTCAAAAGTCTCATTTACTGTCAGACAGGCCCTGAAAGGCAACAAATGGTGCCTTGCTGGCGGTTTCCATAGCTCGTGAGAACTTCGCAAGCACATGCGAAGGGTACGCGATGGGCTTCAAAAATACCGAATACCACAGTGGCCATTTCTTGGCTCAGCAGGCCCAGTGCGCTGCGCAAATCTCGCAGCCTTGCTGCACCTAAAGGCGCCCACTACCTGTACTACTTGTACTGGTGTGCCAACTACCTGTACTACGGTACTGTAGCTGCTCTACTTGGGCAACTAGCCGCCCAACACGGCCAGACGCCAGTGCTGGGCCGTGGTACAAACTGCACCGAGCTCAATGTGCTGCCCCATGGGCCCAATCACTGGGCACCGGGTGCCGCCATGGCAGCATATGCATGCTGCACTCAGACAGTTCTCATAAGAGAGTGATAGTAACAAGCAGCAGCACTCTAAGAAACAGCAGCACTGTAGCCTAGGAGCAGGAAATCAATAAGAGCAGGGTCACCCGGCCCCCAATGCCAAGCTGCGGCCCATACTCATCATCATCATCATATCACCCATTCTGCGGCCCATACTATGATGCCATCTGCAAGCAACCGTGACACGATCATGTGTACTGGCAAGTGACAGTGTCACGTGTCACTGCCAGTGACACATGTGTACTTATGCAGTTCAAAAGCAGTGTAACACAGCTGTCTCACTCAAGCTGTCCTGTGCAGTACATGTAAAAGAACGGATTTACATGTATGTGATGGGGGGTGGGGGGGGGGGGTGCTGTTGTACTGTATGTGACATACCGCACAAGGCTTGACAGGGAGGGCCACTGGCAGTCACGGTACCACACATATGAGTTATGCTCGGCAGACATGGCGGGATATTCATGCAGTATATGTGACAATGACTCAACATCAGCATTGCTTGATTTGAAGCTGTGCTTGATTTACGTGACGCTCAGGAGCCACTGGTTTCCGCTCGTTCACACCTTGCGGTTGCCGGGAGTGTCACTATCATGCCAAGCAGCAGCAGCAGCAGCAGCCAATGGGGTATGTCAGTTGGGCAAAACAGCATGCAAGGCGAGCTGTCATTGGTAGTTGAATTCAACCACCCAGCATGACAGCATGCACCAAGCCGCAGCCTGCACCTGCTTCAGACAGCAACATCTGTGCACATCAGCTCACACAAGCTGTTACTATCAGCGGACCAGCATTCAAACAGAGCTGAGCTACAGCTTCAAGGACTGGGTTGCTTGCCCTGCACAAACAGCAGCATCGGGCCTGCTTCAGCCAGCAACACCAAACACATACAGCTGCTCAAGTGGTCTCATGGGCAACTTGAAGACAGTGCGACTCTGCAGCGCCGGGCTGACGCACAGGGTATGGAGCCCTGGCTGGCGGAGTAGATGCAGCAGCTGCACAGCAGCGCACTTGTTTGAGCATGTCTGCCGTGCGTGCCAGCAGGCGCGCCTTGTCACCCTCGTCGATGCTGGTGTTGGCCATGATCGCCTGCCAGCTGGCGCCGCAAGCCCACGCCTCAACAAGGCCTGGCGAGGCGGCAGCAGCAGCAGCAGCAGCAGCAGCAGCAGCAGCAGCAGCAGCAGCAGCAGCAGCAGCTGACGTAACCGATTAGCTCTTTGCCCGATTAGCTCTGTTGTGCGAGCTGAGCACTGTGTGCTCAGTGAGTCATCAGTGTATTGAATCTGAATGAGTCACCCCAAGGGTTGGTCGTTGGTACATCAGGGCAAGAAGTACCCTTGCATGTGTTATCACATAGTATTATGGTTATTGTCTTGGACCGTGAGTTGGTCATTGTTGGCAATGGGAAGAGGGCCGAACCTGTTATACAGGGATTAATGTAGTGTCGCCTTGGCATCAGAATGAAAAAGTTAGACCGCTAGACATTCACTTCCCAGACCAAAAACCACAACCCAACACCAAAACCACAACCCCCAACAGCAGCCAGGAAGAAGGGTGGGCGGGCGGGTAAATCGGCTGACAGGCTGCTGCCCAGGAGGGCAGCAGCCAGGAAGAGGCCGACCATGGCGACACACTAGGACTAAGTAAGCATAGAGCCTCCTCAGAACCCTGCAGAAGCTGCACCCACCCTCCACCCTGGTGAGCCACGGCTCCTGACATAAACGCCTTATAAGGCTTATTTATGTAGTGTCGCCTTGGCATCAGAATGACAACCCAAACATCACCAAACACATGCTGCCACATAAAAACCAAATGGCAATGCATACCCAGTGCTATGAGGGAGTATGCGCTAAAGCGCCCCGCTGAAAACAAGACCATATGCATCAACCCATCAACCAGTGCAAGAATTGGCCACGGAGACCAGCTGTGCTGACTTCCACGCTAGGAAGCCCACAGAAAGCAAAGGCCTAAGGCCAACGAAATAGATCGTGCTCCAACGCCCACAAGTAGCTACTGCCTTATGCACCCACGAGGCCGGCCTGAAAGGTACATAGTGGACAAGAGCCACGTCTCCAGTGCTACCGCCCCAGCCGGCACTAAGTTTCTGCTTGCACCCACTGAGTGAAGGCCACCATGCTGCAAACCAACACTGGTTTACAGCAGAGCCTTACCACGTGATGCATCAAGACATGCGGCTGAGGGATCCTTGCCACGTGACTGCATTACCCAACACAGTCAGGGGCTTCATAAAACAAAGGGCCCCGAAGGATGTCTGATGTACGCCAGAGCACACTGCCCAACAGCCCTCAGCTGCACTGCTGCTCCAGCCCTAACGCCAGCACTCCAGCTTCACCGAAATCTTCGCGTAAAGCTCTGACGTGAGGCCTCACGTAACTGGAGGATGACCGTAGCCAAACAGGGGAGAAGCTCCGCAAGCACCAGCACCCTCATCCGCGAGGGTGACGACGCCCAGACCTTGGTGCATGATGTGAAGGGTATCTGAATAGCCTTGATGAAAATATCTGTGTAACCAAGCGAGCGACCCGCAGCCCCGAACCGGGTCCGGGCCCATCCGCTGCTAACACAGACCTAGCGAGCAACCAGCCAACCTATTATCTAAATCGGCTGACAGGCTGCTGCCCAGGAGGGCAGCAGCCAGGAAGAGGCCGACCATGGCGACACACTAGGACTAAGTAAGCATAGAGCCTCCTCAGAACCCTGCAGAAGCTGCATCCACCCTCCACCCTGGTGAGCCACGGCTCCTGACATAAACGCCTTATAAGGCTTATTTTCTTGTAGTGAACACCACATTGATGTGGAGGTCGAACCGACGTCGTCAGCCATGCTGTGGAGGTCGTCCCCCCCGACCGGGTAACATGGACAAAAACCGCCATAAGGATCTTTGGCCTACTTGACCCACTGTAGCTGTCGTCAACGTCTACAGACAATTGAAGTACGTGCCGTGTGGTTGCAAAAGCCGAACTCCACCGTTCTCCTCGATAATCACTGGGCCTGCCCTGCCCGCCCTACCCCTCGGGCCTCCGTTCTCATCATCTGTCGTATTTGCTATTTGTTTTATAACTTGTCATTTTGATTTGGCTTGCTAGCTGACCAGGTCTGTGACAGTGACGCACCGACACACTGTAAGTAGGACTGCATTCAAGCATTTGATTACAATCTTTAATACAAAACTTTCATGACTACCCAAACATGAATTGGTTGCGCTGCTTGCTGTGGCGCAGGGGTTCAATGTCGAGCGCCCACCTTCCATCGCCGCGCATGCGTGGCATGCGCATGCACGTAAACAGCAGCGATGTGCCCACATAAAGCCTGAAGGGGCTTTGTTGAAGCACATTAGAGTGCGCAGCACGGGCGAGGCAGGCGCTGGTGCGAGCGACTGGGCCTTAATTAACCCCTGAGGCGGCAGCAATGTCGAGAAGTTGAAATTGATGGAGCGCAATGGCGTTTACGTTGAGTGTATGAATTCTATAGTATGCATTACAAGTACCAAGCAGCCTCAGCAGCAACTGCTAAAGCCCAACAAGAACTGCACTAGTGCAGCGGCACACTCCTAGTACGTGCTGGCCATGGCCACAACAGTCTTGCGAAGAACGTACCGTACTGACTCATATTGTAAGGCCCTTACTATAGAGTCGGACTCTACTGATAAGGCATGTCGAGGCACGAGTTTGAAACGTGTCTAATTACAAGGCACTTTTGGCGTTTCGCCCTGCCGGGCTACTCCAGAGATTAGTTTTAATCTTAAGGCACGCGCTCATGTTGTAAGGCGTGATTTGGCCAGAACAGGCTCTATTTGCTGCTAATCTTGCTAGAACTCGCAATACAACGTGAACCACGAACTTAGCAGCAACTGGGGAGCAAGCATTATGCCCAGATGAGCAGCACTGCCATGCCTGCTGACAGATGATGTGCAACAAGCTGCAGCACATCCGGTACAATGTGTCACACAAGCTGCTGCTGCTGCATACCACAGTGCAGAGGCCTGTCCAATGCACACTGAGACAGGTTTGTGGAGTGACACCTGTAGTAGTGAAGCGGTTTGGGCGGCATCAGCCGCTGTTGTGGCATACACGTGCAGTGGTACGTACCATGGTCGAGCTCTCAGAACATCCCAGCAGCGTGTGCACTGTCAATGCATCATCCAATCAATTTCTAACACTGTTTGGTTGCACTATGTACGGCCTCCGCAAGCAGGCAAGCCGCTTTGAAGAAGAAGAGGGGTTACATGGTGTGCACAGGCGACTACGTCGCAACGAACACCCGAAAACAAAGAGAGCTGCTAGAAGTTCAGCGGAAAAACAGACTGTCACCCAAAAGAGGCCCACCCCAAGAAAGCCTCTGTGTGCGAGACACGACACGTGGCTCTGCAGGCAGAACCGTCGGGCTCACAACACGCAGTGTAGAATTCTATTGGGACAAGCAGCATGACTAACCTAAAACAGTGTCGGTGACAGCAGGCCATACTTGTGCAGTACAGCGGGCGGGCTGAACTCAACGGGACAAAGTTGGCCAGTAAAGGTCAATACCTTGGTCCGAGGCAGCAAACAAGGGGGGAAGGAGCAGAGTACCTGGCAGCTGCTGCAGGGGCAATGCAACTGCATATTGCAGCAGCCGCACCACAAACCGTACAGCTCCTGCAGCGCAGGACCACCAGTCTCAGGCTTGACAGAAAGCAAACGGGCATGAATACATGCAAATTGGTGGCTATCACCGCCGTACCACACGCAGACCATTACCCCGCAACACAGTGTGCCAGGAGATAAACGGCTGCCGGGTCAACAGCTGGTTCTTGCACCGCCGCGGCACTCTGGCCGTAGCGGCAAAATCAGCAAGCGCATCCCAAAAAGCACCAAGTGCCGCACGTACCGCCACCTGCTCCACCAGCACAGGCACCACAAGATCACTTGCCACAGCCCAGGCCGCTCTGCGGCCTTTTTCCAAACGCATGTATAGATGCCAGGCAGACCATATCCCACACCAGTCGGTGCACATTGTGACGAGGGAGCAAGCCAGCCACACCGCACGACACGGCAGGCTCTCACCTGCCGGCAACATGTTGAACGCTCTGAGCTGACCTTCAACCTCTTCACGCACAGCAACTGCAACAGGACACATCCAGAAATGGTGCTCCACACCCGGCACAGCAGCAGAGCACGCCGCGCATCCCGTGGCAGTCTGCATACGCTGAGCAGTAGGGAATGCTTTCAGGGCCAGGCGCCATGCAGACTCTTTGTACACGTTAGCCACCCGCACGCACCACCACCGTGACAAAACCAGTCGCACCGGCGGCAACTGTGCCACGGCTGGCAACCCATCCAGGGCTCTAACACTAGCAACAAAAGCTGCATGACGGGGAGCAATTGCTTCTAACGCACGGAGGCTTTGCAGCTGCGTGGCAGCAGCGACAGTCAGGTCCTTCAATAACACAACATCATCAACACCGCCACCTGGTCGCCGCCAGCCCAAGCTCGCACACATCGTCTCCCGCGCTAGCAAGAGGTCATCTGGGAGTAAAGAAGATAACTGCGCAATGGGCTCACCTGCAGCAACAGCCGCGGTGAAACGCGCCCGCGCAGCAGCAACCATGCAGCTGGCACCAATGTCAGGTGGAGCATCCGGTTGCGTTCCACGTGCAGCACACTTTGGGATGCGCCGGCAGGCACGTCCAGCGAGACAACAACCAACAGCGCAAGCCAGCCTCGCTGGCTGGTTGATCATCATGAGGAGCGTTGTGTGTAAAAGAATGACCGTCACAACAAGCACCGCAGCGGTGTCCTGGGCTGGCAGCAGCGGCATGCACGACAGCACACGGGGGACTCGCCGCCGCCACAGCAGCTCCTGTACATCTCAGCAGCGGGGGCAGCTGAGTCCCCCGCACCACCCGCTGCCTGTGCTGCCAGTGTGCACTGATGAGTGAGTGCCAAATGGATGACAAGTGTTTAAAAGCGCTCCTGCGCGATTGTGCTTGCCGACGCGCTCATCCCCGTGAACAGGCAGCCACCAAGCAGGTGCAGCCCGTTCGTGGCACACGTGCAGTCAAATTAGTTTAAACGTGCCGTCACTGCCGGCGACGCGACGGGCACAAGAGCCCAGCCACGGCAGTGACCCTCCGTACAGACACAGCCTGGAACCCAGCGTGTGTGCAATTCGATGCAGTGCAGCCGCCATCCACGGCTGATGTGGCAGCAGGCGCCATGCCGAGGGTCGCTTTGCAGGCGCAACAGCCACGGCATGGCATGCGGCTGCTGCAATCACAGCCCATGTACAGAGTTCAAAATGGCTCCAAGGCTACCTCACCGCCTGCGCTAAACAGATGCGACCAACCAACCATTC
>JACERP010001102.1:0-28072 GCA_014080715.1 Scenedesmus sp. NREL 46B-D3 | reverse complement strand
CGTGTAGCGGACAGAAGTCGCCATTTCTGCGTTTGTGTAGTTGACAACAACTGAATAGTTAACATAATTTTAAGTTGTGTGCTACTGCGTGTATGAACAGAGGGGCTGGAGGCTGGATGCAGCCGATACTCGAGAGCCTCGAGTGCACAGAGACGTGTGAGACGCCAGATGCGATGGAACATGTTGACAACGTCGCAAAAGTGAGCCCTTGGGCCGAGTACATGCTGTTATGGGCCTGATTGCAGGTGCTGTAGGTCGCCCACTACTGGCACGGTCGGTGACACAGCGCGGATCAGCAGAGCATGCTTTGAAACTAAAGGCAGCAGCTGGATTCAAAAGCGCCGTGCCATCAGCTGACACGCTATCCTGCTTGGCCGACTGCAGGATACACTGGGGATGTCTGCAACGGCAGGCACACCCTTCTGGGGTCCTGATCTGCGTAGTCACGTGACACGAGCGTCGATGGTGCGCGACGTCGATGATCTGTACAGCGTGTCGATCTGTTCAAGCGTGTCACCAGCTGCAGGCGACACCACAACTCACGTGCCTCCGTTGCCGCAGGTTCCCTACACTTTAATGCAAACGAGAGTGCCCAGTGTGCCAAACGCTTCCTGGAATCCTCACATACGCAGCAGCCCCAGCAGGTGAACCAGTGTGCAGCTGGAGCTGCATGTCATTCTGGCACAGCACATGCCAGGCTGCCAGGTCCGCTTGCCGCTAACACCAACATGGGAGCTCCACAGTGCCTTGCAACTTGCGGCATTGGACTTGTTGCAGTCGATACGCTGACATACATCTGTTGTGTTGCTTGTAGGTTTTCATTTGCAGCGCCGCTGCAGCAGCATGCAAGCAGCAGCAGCAGCAGCAGCAGGAGCAGGCATGCGCGCCACGTGGCTTCTGCTGCACATACCTCAGCAGTACTCAGGCTGCCACTGGCATATCCCCTACCCAGCGTGCTAGCGTCATTGACAACATGCTGGCCGCAGCCACAAGCCTAGGGCTTAACAACGACAGCTTGTTTTCTGGCGGTCGAACTGCTTGACCGCTTCTTGGCAGTCAGGCCAACCGAGCTGCAGCTACTGCAGCCAACAGCTATTGCTTGCTTGCGCATTGCAGGCAAGTATGAGGGCTGCCTTGTGCCGTCAGCTGGCATGCTTTCTCGCAGCTGATGCTGACGCCCCGCCTGCCACCAGCAGCAGCAGCAGCAGAGGCTGGCGCCCTACGTTCTGCTGCGAGGCGTGCCAGCAGGATTCAGCTGCAGCAGCAATGACAGCAGTGAAGTGCATTTCAGTATGGCAGAAGTGCCCATGTTGGCGCTGCTGCCTCAGCAACAGCAGAAGCAGCAGCAGCAGCCAGCAGACAGGCGGCCAGGAAGCTGCCAACATTGCAGGCTATAAACGCTGCAGCTGCTTGCAGCAGCAGCAGCAGCAGCAGCAGCAGCAGCAAGCTGGTGCATTGGATGGGGAGCCTGCCGGCTGCAGTGAGCGAGCCGTGGCAGCTGCTCAACAAGCTTGAGCTGACAGTGCTGCAGCAACTCGACTACCGCGTAGCATTCCATCCCAACAGTAGCTGACACCAAGCGCACAATAATGCGAGCACTGATGTCATCTTTTCAGCCGGCAGCACTACAAGCTCGGCAGTACAGTCAGCTGCTGTACTGGTGCGTGAGCTTCCTGTGCGAGGCAGCCACGCTGGAGTACGGCCTGCTGCCGCTGCTGCCGCAGCAGGTTGCTGCTGCTGCGTTTGCAGTGGCGCACATGCTGCTGGGCCTTCCACTGGATGATGCCTTGCTGGCACAGCTGACGGGCTACCGCACCAGTGAGCTGCTTGAGCCGATGCAGGTGCTTCTCGCGCTGCACAGCTCCCTGTGGCAGGCTCTGCAGGGTGGCCGGCCGTATGCAGTGACGCGCAAGTACTGCGGCGATGACGCGTACGGCGTGGGGTGTGGCGTGCCCCCCATCGTCAGCAGGGACGACCCGCGAGTGACTATGGTGGCTCACAGGGTAGAGCCTGGCGGGCAGCAGCTGCAGCAGCAGTAGAGAGGACAGAGCGTGCTGCTCGGTGTGGTGTGCCGTGTGCTGCGCTGTACGCTGTGCAGCAGCATCGGTGAAACAGGCAGGGTTTGCTAGGCATGCCTCTCCAGGCAGGAGCGTCGGGCAAAGTGCTGTTGCCAGCGCTTGTCTGTGGTGTGGTGTCGCGGCACGTGTGCTGTGTCATGCGACATTGCAGGGGTGCGGGAAGTGGGACTGAAGTTTGCAGGGTTGCAGCCCAACTGCATGAATGTTACAAGTCATATATGGATGCAGCATGTTGCAGCAGCTGCTGGTGGGGGCAAGTCTTTGCTACCCAACACGAACATTTGCTATGTGTCTTTCTGCTGAGCGGTCGGGAGCTGGCTGGGTAGCACCACATGCACACCACACTAACACACATCACAAGGCGCGTGCGCGCCTTGTTACGCGTTTCTCAAAGCACAGGCCCCACATGGTTGTTTTGTTGCTGTTGTTTTCACCTTGGTTTGCTTGTGCTGCGAGCAATCAGCAGGAGGAACGGCAGTGCATGTTGTGTGTGTTACAACAGAACAATAATTTGTGAACCACGGCTGGCTAGCGTTGTTTGGTGGTTAAACAGAACAAGTGTATGGCATTTCACACAGCAGTGTGTTGGGATTGTGTGTGTCAGCGCTGTGTGTTGCTGTACATGCGCAGCCTGTTGCGACTCCCCGGCGAACAGCTGATCAACACCCATGTGCTGTTCAGCTGCTGCTGTGTTGCACCGTCACGGGGTGACAGGTTGCTTTCCAGAGCGCAAAGAAGAAAGTCCCCCAGAGCATTTGTTGAAGCAGCCACGCCAGCATAAGCTGCTGTCAGTTGTTGCTGTTGTTTGATACTGCAGTGGCTGCTGGCCTCCTTACAAAAATGGATCGCCCACTAACGTAACAATGACGTGCATGGTCTGCATTGGGCAGATCGTGTGCATCGTGTGCTGCCGTGCATGCTGTTAGAAGCTGCAGGTGCATGGGCAGGAGGCTGAACTGCTGTTTGCCAAGTGGCAGTGTTTTGGTGTTGTTGGCGCTGAGCATGGTTGCCATGGACACGTATGTGTGGCATGGAGAGCTGTTGCGGCATGGAGAGCTGCCGCGTGAACGCTTGTGGAAATTCAGCTGCATCACAAGCGTGATCCCAGCAGGTGTATCAGTAAGTTGCGGGCGTATGGTGCTGTTTGTGTCTGAACATGAGTGTTTGTTGTTGCCTGCCATGTAAGCCACTTTTGGCTGCAAGGCATGTTGATGCGGCCTGGTTGGTTGGTTGGTTGATTGATGGTTGGTTGGTGCAGTAGCGTGTTATTTGTGTTATTCCGGATGTGCGTGCAAGCTGTTGCACTGTAGCCAATGCACGGAACAGGCATGTGTGCATGTTGCAATTGGGCACTGTGATGTGAACTTTTCTTGCATGCATGCTTGTACAGTCACCTGTTCTTTTACAGCACTTCTTGGCAAATGACGTTGCTATGCAATGTACGCTGGTGTATGTCTTGTATGCAGTACTTGTGGGCGCTCGCTTGATAGTGAGCGCTTGCCCAGGGCCAGCGCTTCCCTTGAGCTCACCTGCCATGCAGTCATGTGTGTCGTGTCCCGTGTGCATTGGTACTCATGTGCAGTTGTATGTTTACCTGGCTCGATTTGTGAGTTTTGAAAGGCTACGATACTGCTTCACTTGGGCTGTTTACATACTGGTGCACCTTATGTTGGTGTTCCGTTGTTTGTTGCGTTCATCTAGCGCAGCAATCCTTGGTCTGTGCACTTTGGTGTATATACATGTGTAGGACATGTGTGTCTGCCCACTGCGTGTGGATGGGCAGTTGTGCTGCAGTTCGTTTGTGTCGACCCGTACCAGCTTTCGGTTTTTTTTTGCACAGTTTTGGGGCTCCAGAGTTACAGTGTACAGTCTGCACAGTATTACCATTGCACGGTGCCAAGCACACGATGTCCGCATGTCTGCTGCGGTGCTGCCAGATGCATACGGCGCCATCGGCAGAAGCTGACCGCGGAAGTGCCATGCACTGGTTGGGAGTCCCACCCACACTGCGGTCGGTGCATACGTCTGCCCATCTTCACCACGAGAAGTTGACAGACTGCACTGTGAAGTCTGCATGCACAGCACGAAGCTGGTGATGAGGTCACCCTGCACTGTGAACATGTGGGGTGGCGTGGGGGCGTGTCCCGCTGTGGTTGGGGTTGGCTGGATTGCTCGTGCCTGCCCCAGCAGGTCACCATGGGTACTATGAGCAGCCTGTGACTTGTACCGCGTGCAGCTCTCGCACACACCTTGCCTGTGCTGATGCTGTATGTACTGCATGCACTGCTTGCAGTTGTGCTTCAGACATTGGTTGTGCAGACAGGTTGATCAGCCCACTGGGTGTGGAGCTCAGTTGATTTGGTTGGCGTGGCTGTGTTAGGTGGTACGGCATTGCTCTTTGCAGCAACACTTGAGCGTGTGGTGTGCAGTTTACTCCTGCACTAGCCGTTGGTTACTTCAGGCAATGTTCCTGCTGCCTTATTACCGTTGCACGTTTCGTCTACGGGGGCACCGCTGTGCAAGCCGTGCAGACAGCAATACATGAAACCGCACTGTGCTTGGTGGTTAGGATCAAGGACAACACAGCTGTACTGTTGCGTGCATCAGCCGCTGTGCAGCAGCAGCACAGCGGCCGTCGCTGCCTGTTGTTACCTTGGCTGTCATGTGCATCAGCAGCGCAGCGCTGCTGTCAGCTGCATGAATGTGTCACAGTTGTGTGTGGGCTCCTGCTACCTTTGGCTCTTCACCTGCACTTCCGCTGCCACAGCATCCTCACAGGCAGATGCAAACGGCAACACTCATCCCTGGGTTTGCTGTTGCTTGCTGTTTTGCTTCGGTTTCTGCCATATCTTTGCATGCAAACGCAGCAGGGCTGGTATGCTGACCTTGCTTGAATAAGGACGCAACAGGTGCTTGGCACACAGCGCTGTGCATCCCGTGCAAGGGGCGCGTGCGTGCGTTCAACAGCTTGGTACAGACAGGTTGGCTGGCGATCACGACCAACTGTCTTTGCACTATGCCACGAGGGAAGGGATGGAATCCGTTTTAGGAGGTTGAGTGTTCTATCAAGTCTCATTCAATTTTCAGAGAGTGCTGGCCTTGTCCGCTGTTGCAGCAGTTGGCAGTAGCTGCAACGGCGTTGTTCCATATCATTGGTCACAGTCTGTTCTGGTGTCCGTGCGTGCCTGGCTCTGCTTTCCTCAGCAAGATTTGTTCGCCTCAATCGTGTTGTCATCATCAGTTGTCAATGCTACTGGCAATTTCAGCAACTTTCAGGTTCCCAAGACTCGCTTGGTTTAAGACTGATTTGTTACTGCTGTGCCTACAGCTATGCATGACACACCCTAACCTGGCACGGCTACACAGAGTGCATCGGTTGTCTTGACCGCGGTTCTGCTGAAACAGCAGAGAAGAAAATACTCGGTTGCCATGGTGGCGTCAGTGGTGGTACGCCTGCTGCTGCTGTCAAATGCATGCATGGTGGTGTTGCTTGGCATGTAATGTGTGCTTTGTGCCGATGCCAGCACCGCTACCGAAGGCTTTGAGGCAGCTATGTGCTGCATGAAAGGTTCATGTTGGCCCACCAGACATCTGTGTGTGGTGCGCTTGTGCAAGTGTCAGAGCAAATGGTGGTGCAGGCGTCACATGTTGGCGTCTGTTAATCTCTGTGCATCATGTTTGCTCTTGTCCTTCGAGGATCAGCAAATGTTGAACTTGTCATGAGCATGTTTGGAAGGCATGCAGCCACCAGATATTTCGCATGCAGAGGGCAGGGCAGTGAGTACTTGTGGCTTCAGCATTTGGTGGGCTGATATGCCTTCGAGTTCTGGGATGGGTAGCGTTGTTGGGAGCCGCCAATAACAGCCTGCATTAGGAATGGGTGTTGCATGAAGCTCCTCAGATTGTCGTATGGTGCTCGACCAATGCTGCTGCTTCCGTTGATGTTGCACAGCATGTTGGTGCGTTGGCTGTGCTGTGGCAAGTGATAAGTGACAGTCTTTTTTACAATCATGTTGTGTGAGTGTGTGTGCTTTCAGCAGAGCGTCGCCAGGCTGATACCGGTTTAATGGCAGGGATCGCCACAAGAACAGCATTTCCCAGCAGTCACCATATGGTTTGACGAGCTGTTTTGAGCGGCCGTGGTGAGATGGGCCTCGTGCAGATCTCAGTTGCGCTCTCAACCATGTAATAGTAGAAGTCAAGACAGAAGAGCTCATCCATGTGGCACTCAGCATGTGGCTTGCGGCGTTGGCATTGAAATGATTGTGGGAAGTCATGCTGAGGTATCCAGCACGCTGCTCACGCCAGACATTTGCTGGCATCGGTGTGCGGAGCTGTTGCCGTCATAACATGAGATTGACACGAGGGCTTATATCCAGAGCCCTACGACTGTTGGTCCGTCCGGGAGACTGCTACAATGAGTTTTGACTCAACGCGTCTCATGTGTTGTTGATGTGTTGGGTTGGTGTCAGCAGCAGCAGCGACCAGCCCGATTGGTGCTTTGCACACCCCTTGATGCACAGGCTTACGCCAACAATAAAGGTTGGCCTGTCCTGCACCAAAGTGCTCAGCACTGAGTCAGGGCTGGTTTTGAAGGCGAGCTGTTCTTGTGCATTCTGTTGTTGTAAGGCCGGAGCATGTTCTGTAGTGTGACAGCGTGTGTTGATTTTGCCGCAATCACCTCATGCTGTTCTGCTCGCCTGCTGCAGTCAGTCAGCAATGCATGTATTACGGTGGCATTGTGTATCAAGTGGCCCTGATGCATTGACAAGTTTCTGGGGTTCTGCGCCAACTGCAGGCTCCCGCAGGCAAGTGCAGTGATGTGCACAGCTGTGCTGCAGCAAGAGCTTGGCCTGCAAATGCCTACATGCAACACGTCATCTTGCAGGAACGGGTTTGCAACAGTGCCACAATGCATTTGGGGGCGTTTTGGGTGGTGATACTGGCATATTTTGGTTGGTGGTACTGGTTGTGTTGGCAATGTAGAGACTGTCGCTTGCTGGGGGCGCAAGTGTGCATGCACTTTTAAAGAGGCCCTTTCCGCTCAGAACGGCTGCATAGAGATTTGATCAAACACTCGCACTGCTGCCCCCTTTGGTCACCTGTTGCCTGTTCTGCTGCGCAGCCTATGCAACAGTTGGTTGTATGTCTCTTTTGCCTGTGTCATGCCTGTTGCATGACATGTTACGGCACCACCATCGTCATCATCATCATCATCAGCAGCAGCAGCACGCATTGGCATGTAAGATGTTGCACACACGCAGATTGCTGATCTGCACTGGATGGGAGGCCCGGTGGTGCACATCATGAACCTGCACACAACACGCACACACATGAGTGAGGTTTACTGGCATTGCAGGGGTTGCTGTGAAACCTTGGCTTCGGCCTGCAAGGGGGTTTGTGTCACTGACGGTTTTGGCACAACAGCAACATTTCTTCCAATATGGGGTTGTGCCTGTACCATGGATGCACAGGCAGCGGTGGCTGGCCAGCCAAAGCATAGAGCGAGGTACCTCAACATGCCATCTGCAGCATGGCTTGGTTGCGCTTGGAGCTGCAATGATAGCCTCCAAGGCATGCGAAGGGCTGATTTTATACCGCGTTGCGTCATGGCAATCACATGCCTGCATGGTGATCACCATTTCCTGCTCTATGAGAGTAGTGGAGCAGAACTTTGTGTGCTTTGTCGGCGGGTGTCGTGATCAGTTTGGGATTCCTTTTGCATCCTGCAAGCAAGACTAGGTGTGCACCTGCATGCCGTATGTGAGGGCAAATAACGCGCTGCAGCCTGCAGCCTACACCGTTGTTGAAGCCTATAATTTGATGGTCTGGCACCGGCTTGTGAGTATGTTGCCTGCACCGCTGCGAACTTCCCAGCTCCCTCTCAAGGAACAAGGTTGCTGCTTTCCGGCTTGTCAAGCAAACAGCAGTTCAGAGTTTACCAGCTACCATGTTCCAACACTTTCACAAGCCAGTCACATATGTCGTCGTTGGCTGTTGCAAGCTACGCTGCTGTGCTGCAGCGCTAGCCGCCGGGGCATGCGCTGCTCAAGCATGCCTTGGTATCTTTTGAAGGTCGGTGGCAGGCACTGTGCTGGCAGCAGCATACCAGCTGTTGCCAGGCAGCAGCAATGGATGGCATTGCAAAGCAGTAGACTTTTGCTTACATTATGGTGTCTTACCTTATATTGAAGCCAGTATGCACTATATAGTGCATTGTTCAGAGATGGTCATCCGCACGAGTTGTGGTTTGCTGTTGCTAGCTGTCACACCGAAGGTTGTGCCTGCCAGTTGGCCGATGCTGGCATCCTTGACGTTATGTACGGGTGCATCTGCATCTAGGCGCTTCAATGTGGTGTACAGTGGCTTCATGAATCAGTACGTACCAGCTGCATGCTTACGTGCACCGTGTCATGCCGTGGTGTGTCTGATTTCCATTGTGTTCTGCATGCAGTGCCTGCTGGCACAGCATTCTACATGCATCCGCTTGGCTAGCACTTCTCCGTTAAATCATGAGTGCACACAGCATATCTGAGGGTGTGCAAGGATGCATGTGATGATGATGTGAGCTGTCAATGTGTTGAGTGACTGCTGGGTTCCACGCAGTCTGAGGACATAATATGGCGTACGCTTGTGCTTGCGAGGCCTTGGGTCCTCGCAAGTCTCCTCGGGAATGATACGGGACTGATCATGATGAATTTATGGCAACATATGATACCTCTGGCTGCTAGCTTGATCAGGATCCCCGGGATGATGTGTACAGTATATTAATGTAGCAGACGCGCTGCCACGTCAACCCGTATTGCCACGGCATGACATCCACTGGCAGACCAGCAAGTATCTTACACCTTGGCACAATCCAAGCAAAATATATGCTCTGCATGGTGTGTTGTGGCGAAGCACAGGATTATTTTATCAATTGCTGAACATTGAGCACGCTTTCTGCTGCTGTGACGTCTAGACAAAGCTGGTGCAGCTTTGCAGCCCTATTTTAGAGGGGTGGGCTCCATGGCATTGATATCTTGACGTCAATAATACTTGAAAGTAATACTTGGTGAAAAATGCCTGCAGATTTGTTTCAATGGTTTATTGCTGGGCAGCAAGCCCACCTGTACTGTTGCTGCGGCAACCAGGTTTATGAGGGTTCTTACTGAGCCGGGTTTGCTGCCTAGTACGTGCCTGTACATGCACATGTGCCTGGGCTCACTGCACTACTGAGTACTGCGGGCACTAGCTAGTACTATAGTACTGCATGCAGGGACTAGCTGCAGTCTGTAGCACATATGATGTTTTGCTCAGATTACCGCCCTTATCTTATGGTGGCCCTGGAGGCATCATATTGTCGGCAGCTCGGCGCTTCTACCGTGGGCGCTTGCGGTGTCATTTTCAGCGAGCTTCACGTCGAATTGCGCTCCTCACACCTGCACCTGCGGCTGAAGTTTGATCACCGGCTGGCACTGGCAAATTTAAGTAAAGCAAGCTGACAACATGTATACAGACATGATGATTGTGCATAGTTTTCAACTGCTACTTCACGATCAAGCCCCTGATTCCGATGGGGCGACGCTACGGTGATTACGAGCGTTGCGTACGCATTTACCTTTGCGGCAGGCCGTTAAAATTGGCTTATATAAACTGTGGTGAAAGCTCCAGGCCGGTGACGGCGTGTAAGTGCGTGAAAATGTTGGTACGTAATGTACGTGTCAGAGATGTTCATAATGTCGGCAGAGATGTGCTGTGCCACAACGCTGCCAATGCTGCACGTTGTTCTTATATCCCTTCGGCAGGCGACGGGGCCGTTACTGTCACACGAACTAACACTAGGGACACAACATGCTGGTGGTGAGCACAGGCAGCACCCTTATTGCCGGCTTGGTACGAGCAGTCTGATATTGGTTTGATGTACCACAGGATGGGGCTCATAGATTACCACCAGCTGGTGGCTCCCTAGGGCCTGTGTACCGTCCTGCTGTATGTACTCTTGAAGCCTATCACGCGCGTCCACGATACCATAGATAATCAACAGCAGTATGTTGCAATGTTATCAAGAGCGAAATGTACGTATGCAATAGCCAGCCACAGCAGCTGGAATCAGGAGAGGCGTGGTGCTGCGATCGGCAGCGTATGGAGTGCATGGGCCCCAGGTCTAGCCACAGGTGTCAAGTAAGAATTTTGGTTGAATTCACTCGGGACCTTTAAGCTTATCTGTCCATCGGCACCCGGGGGTAAAGGCACCTGCAAGCCATACGCCTTTTCTAGTTCTCGCTTGTCTTTTATGTCAAGACGGCCAACATTTCAATAGTTAGATCTGGTGAAAAGAGGACATTCAATGCTATCACAATTTGTGCCATGATGACACCCGCGCCTGTCTGTGTGCGCAGGACTGTATGAGCTGCAGCAGCAGCGCCACGGAGGCTGACTTGTGGCTCGAGCATGTAGAAGGTGCGTGCTGTGCAAAACCAGCAGTCCGGGGTTGCCCGCGCTGCCACCCGCCTTCTCCCCTGTTCACATGACTTCTCTGTCCATTCAGACTTACCTGCGCAGCCCTCAACACCATCGTCAGGAAAAGACCTTGACGTCAATGCCGCGGATGAAGCTGGTATGTACGAGCAGCAGGTATGTTGCATCAGCTGACTGACTCACCCATTTGTACTTGCTTTCGGTGTGCCCTGGCTGAGCTAAGACATTGACTTTGTGGAGTAGGCACCAGGATGGTTATTACGTCTTACTTGTAGGGGCAAACATGTTGCTTGGACACAACCTCCTGGTTTTTTAACCCTTTGCATCTCGTCTGTTTGTTGGGGGCCGTGATCCATGCTGGTTCTGCTTGCACCCTGTTGCGCACCTGCTTGCAGGGCGAGTCACAGTTCTGCTGCTCATACCTAAGCAGCACACAGGCCAGCACAGGCATTACAGCAGGTCAGCGCGCCAGTGTTGTCGATAACATGGTGGCAGCAGCAGCAGGTCTGGCGCTCAGCAACGACAGCCTGTTCTTGGCGGTTGCGCTGCTAGATCGTTACATGGCAGCGCAAGCCGCACCTCTGCACCTGCTACAGCCGATAGGCATAGCATGCCTGTGGGCATCAACCAAGTATGAGCAGTGCAAGATTCCTGCAAACCGCTTCTTCTCGCAGCTGATCATGGGCAGGGACGGAGTGCCGTTGGGCGCCGTTCCTGCTGCAAAGCAGCTGCTTGTAGTGCTGGAGCAGGCCGTACTGTCAGCAGTTGACTTCCGCCTGGCGAGCATCATCACCTCCAAGGCCTTCAAGCACTGTATCATGCAGCGGTTGGGTGGCAGCCTAGCAGCAGCTCAGTTGTCCTGCGAGCAGCTCGATCAGCTGTATTGCATGGTCAGCTATTTGTCCGAGGCAGCGCTGCTAGAATACCAGCTGCTGCCTGTGCAGCCGAGTCGGATAGCAGCAGCAGCTTATGGCTTTGCACACGTCCTGCTTGGCATTCCGCTGCACGCTGCGACACTGCAGCAGCTAACGCAGCACAGTGCAGAGGAGGTTGCACGGCCCATGGAGTACATGTGTGCGCTGCATGCGACGCTGAGCATGGCACTGCAGCTTGGGAGGCCGTATGCAGTGACGGTCAAGTACTGCGACCCTTGGGCGTGCAGTGTGGCGCTGATACAGCCGGCGGTTGGCACCAGTGATGCCCTTATAGACAACCTCCGGTGAAGCAGAAGCAGCAGCAATGGATGCTGTGCAGCAGCAGGAGGAATGACTGCTGTGCAGCAGCAGCAGCTTCCGCAGCATGGTTGCTGCTGACTGCAGTACCCAGCAAAGGCATCCCAGCAGCTGCCGGTCCTGATTGGCTACACGTGCGAGGGCAACTGTGATGGCGGCAGCAGCAGCATCAGCAATGGCGGCAGTGGCTGCAGCAACGGCATACACTGAAGGTCGCATCAGCTGCTTCCGACGCAGCCGTTGCTGTCCAAGCTGCTGGCAGCTGGCTGATGCAGCGTCACAGAACAGCAGCTGCAGACTCTAGGCATGCAGTGGAAGCACTTGGAACTTGAGCACTCCAGGACTGAGAGGTCACCCCGCCTGGCTCACGTGCATGGATGCAGAGCACCATCATACCGTGCTGCTTACGGAGCCGGCTGCCATAGTCAGGACGTGTTGAGCGCTGTGATCTCGGCTGCTGCACTGTACGTAGTTTTACACTGGCGACTTGGCTTTGTACTGATGCTGCGTCAGACATACTACAGCGTGCGAGTGACAGCCTGAGACTGTGCTGTGTGTTTCTCCCTGCACCGCTTGTTATGCACGATGTGTTTTCATGTGGCCCATCTGGGCGCATAATCCCACGGTTGCACGCTTCGCTAGCTTATTGAAGCGCACAGCTGTGCTTGCAAGTGCATGTGTCACTGGGTCGGTATGTTTATTACCACTATGCGGGAGCAGCCCTGTGCTGTGTGAGTGACGGGCATGTGCAGGTGCATTGTGTGGTATGTGAGTGGGTGTGTTTGGCACCAGTGGAGCACTGTGCCGCTGGTTGTGCATTGCTACTCACGAAATACCTGATATTGGCTGAGTTTGCTGAGCTGAGTCAGCATCATCAACTCCTCGTGCCCCTTGCCGGTGACACTGGTGTCACTCCACCGTGTCACCCTGTCACACCGGCTGTGCACTTGGCGCTTCTTGCAATGTCTACGAGGCTGTGCTACTTAGGCTCCGGGTTGTGTATGTGAGTATGTGTGTAAGCTTGCTGCTGCTGGACTTTTGCTACTGCACCAACCCATCAAGGTCCTGCGGCATGTTACAGAATGCTACCCATGTGCAATTGACAGCTTCGTAGCTGGGTTTTGGTACATGGGCCGCCTGCTGCAGCAGATCAGGTGTGTGACGAGCCAGCATGCACGCATGGCCTTATCATGGCCACAGGAGTTGGCATTGGTCATGTGTGCCTATCATTTGTCAACACACAAGCTGTGTGCTGCTGAGGTGCCTGAAAAGGCCGCAGCCTGCACTTGTGCCAGCACCCTGCATGTTGTGTGCATCCTGAGTCAGGAGGCATAGCGCGGTGCCAGGGATTCCCACATCCTAGCACGCTTCCTAGCACGCTAGCCAAGGCTAGGCACTCAGGCCCATACAATGTGCCACTGAGTTAGCAGGTGCTGTTACTCCCGATGTTGCAAGCACGTCACTGACATTGTGAGCTGCACCTGCATGCAAGACACTGCTTCATGTGTGATGATTGCTGAAGCAGTGCTGTGCTCAATCCAGCTAGTAGTTTATAATCAGTATAGCCAGGCAGGCACATTCAGCTCTGCATCGTAGCTGCCATGAGCAATGGCTTTGCTGCATGGCTGTAGTTGCTAGTGCAGTTGCATACGGCAGAGCATGCAGCTGGCATACATGCTGCTGAAGGAAATAGCTGGTGCATTATGGTGGGACGCTGCTAGAGCCTCAAATGGCAGCCAGGTCAGCAGCACAATGATGACGACCCCAACACTCTCACTCAATGCTGCTGCTTGCTGGCATGTTCCAATATTGCCAGGTGTGAGCATCCAGCAGAGCTCAGCATGCACTCTGCACTGGTTCCCATTTTACACACAACTGCTGGCTGTTTGTATGTTTCTGGCGTGCTCGCAACTGCCGTGTGCAGCTGACAAACCAATGCAGTTTATGAGGCAATGTGTTGTTTGCTGCGCGCCCTGCGCCATGCATGCAGCAGGCTGGCTGTTTGATTCTGTAGCAATCTCGTACTTATGCGGTTTGGGACCACCTGAGAGCCATGCCTGTGGCAATCAGCCAGGCTGCAGCGGTGCTTCCATTGTGGTTTACACTGGGGTTCCAACCCTACCCAAGTGTCGGGGAGGGTTTTTGGGGTGTTATTTGCCGTCGCATGGCTTGCACACCCAACAACACCAGTGACATGATGGTTTGCACGCAGTTGCTAAGCAAGCACCATGTAGTGTCCCACTCGTGCCTGGTTGCAGTCATTGTATCGGGTTCAGCAGTCACACATGATGATGGGGGTATGCCCATCTGAGCTGCGGGTGGCTGTTTGGCCTGTGCATGCGCACTGCGTTGCCCGCCATTTATGTTTCTGCATGAGCAAAGCAAAATCCTTGGTGTGTAGCTTTGGCATGTCATGCTCACTGACTGGCCTGAGACGAGACAGCTGCTTTTGCACATATGCCTGGTGTGTGTGCTGCACTTGAATTGCGTGTGCTGGCCTTGTGACGGGGCATGCACCGAGCTGTGAGTTGTTTGCGCTCATCTTAGGCGCAGCGTCTGGTCTCAGCAGGGCAGGAGCCAGCTGTGATGGCTGCCAGGAGCGTGTGCGGGATGAGGTGTATGGGATGGACTGTAGCATTTTGTGGTAGGTTGCACTTGTGAAGGCTTGTGTTGCTGCTACAGCAGGTCACACGGGGTTGATTGTTTGCCAGCAGACAGGCGTGCTTTGAGCAGAGTTTGATACTGTGCTGTGCTTGGTTTGGAGCAGCCTCAATGGTCATTGGTTGACAGATGGCACAGTGGCACTTCATTTGTTGGTCGCTAGGGGTGGCATTTGCGTGCGGTTTTGCAGGTTTATAGGTGTTCTTAGACTGTTCTGTGAGTGGGGTGCCTTGCGCCGGGTTTGTTGTGTACTGCGGAAACTCCCACAGGTGAAGGTCCTGCATTTTGACCGCTGTTCTGGCAATGCCATGTGTGTGTAGAAAGGAGGACTGCGCATGGAAGCACCACAGCTGCCCCCAACTGCAGGTCATCATTGGCTGCTGAGTTCTGGCGGGGTCAGCAGACCACAGCTTGGTATGGGGTGCGATCAGCTGCTGTACCAGCAGTTTCGCAATGTTGTTGCAATGTTTTGCCAGCAGCGTTGCGCTGCGGTCGCTTGCCAGATCTGTTAAGCTACATCATGCAGTTCATCACACCTGTGGAGCAATTGTTGCTGCGTTGCTTGCAGCGATACTGGTGCTTGCAAGGAGGCAATGCATGACTGTGCATGGCTGCTAGCAGGCAGGCTGCTTTCTGGTGCTCAGCACACCCACACTCACCACTGCCCGCATGGATTACAGCCTGCCTTTTTCAACAACGAGGTTGACCAACTGTTTGTTTGCAGTTTGCTTGTTACGGCCGGTTGCTTACGGTATGTATGAAGAGCATATGATCTTGCCGATGGGCGACTTAGCACAGCATGGCTTGCACATAGTGTTGCCCGTTGCACTGGTTGCGTGGCGCACCATTCGTCTCCAAAGTAATGTACCTTGCATTCACATACTTGACATGGATTGCAGGTCGTCCATGCTTGTTTGTAGTGTTGAGATGCAACAATGTGCTGCTCACATCAGATGGATGAGCCAGTCAGGGGATGGCTGCAGGGCTCCTGTAGGTTTCCTGCAAGTGTGGTCCTGCTGTGGCTGACTCTTCACTGGCAGCTGGGTGTGCGGGGTGACAAATGGTGGGCCTTCTCATGCAGGGCCTAAATGCTGCCAGCAACATGGTGTTGCTGTGCATTTTATGCGCAGTGATCTGGCTAGCATGGCCAGCTGCAGCCTCTTGGGTTCTGCGCCGGTACCAGTCAGCTGTAGCTGCTGAGAGAGTTGTTGTCGTGTGTACAGGTTGCAGGACGAACGCTTAACGCACAGCACCAAGCAGCCTGCAGTTGGATTGAGCGGTCAATCCACGGAAGGTACGCTATGTTCATATGCTGTGTTGTACCGTGTCCTCATCATTCAATTATTGCTGTGGTCACCGCTGACACCAATGTAGCTTGTATTCAAAGGTTTTACGTAGTAGGTAACAGAACGGCGGTGTCTGGCGTGAAACCAGTCTGGGCTTTCGCAAGCAACCTTCACTCAGATTGACTGCTGTTTGTGATGCTTGTCATGTGACACTGTGTTGCGTCTAAGCCGACTTTTATCAGCCCTTATGGTGATCACAGAAGCAGGCAGTACAGAAGCTGTACTCCTCAGCATAACTACAATAGCTGCTGGTGGAATCCGTAGCAAGTATGTACAAGCATACAGTGGCAGAATCCTACACGTGTGATACAGCGCATAAATGCTGCAGCCTGTTACAGTAATGCGAGCCTTCGGCCTCGGACAGCAGAGTCAGCCGCTGTCAGAAATTCTTTGCCAAGAACTCGTCATATACGATCAGGAGACCAACAGCTTCCCTCAGCAGCAGCTTCTGCTCCAGGCGGGCCTGCACTGCAGTCTGCAGCCGGGGACTAGCAGCCACTGCTGCAGCATCCACAACTGCAGCTGGGCTTGCAGTGCTGCTCACACGCCTTCCAGGATCAGCCCTCCACTGCTTCTTTTCCTGCTGCTGTTGAACCCCTTGGTCTAGGAGTGGCAGCTTTTCCGCCACTGCAACACTCAGGTTGCTGCTGCTGTTGTTGCTGCTGCTACTGCTAGCTTTGCTGCTGCTGCTGCTGCTGCTGGCTGCTAGCTCTGCTGCACGCTGGAGCAGCTCCTCATCGCTGGCAGCAGACGTCGGCAGGCGTGCCAGCTGCGCGAGCAGCAGCTGCTGCAGCTGTTGCACTGCTGCGCGCTCCTGAGGCACCTGCAGCAGAGCAGAGGCGGGCATGTGCACGCCTGGACGCGGCGGGTCGCCCTCAGCGCGCAGTTCAGGCCACCGGCAAACATGTGCTGTGTGTTGCGGTTGCACAGCCTGTGGTTGCCATACGTGAGCAGCAGTGGCAGAAGCAGCAACAGCTGCAGCATGCCACTGGGCCAGCTTCCAAAGCCCCGCAGAGCTGCAGGGATGGTGCCGCTGTGGGGCTGGAACACACTCCTGGATGACATGCACACTGCTCCCCTGCTGATGTGCCGCACACACGCTGCCCGCGCACACTGCATCACAGTCTGAAAGCATCACCGGCAGGTCGGACGCCACTGTGCCCACCTGCTTAGGTTTCAAGGGCTCAGGGTCGGGCCTGCCTGCAGCCGTCCAAGGTTGAGTGGCAGCATCCATCCAGCCAAACAGGCCCCCGCCTCCCAACCCACTGCTGCTGTTGGCCTGGCCGATGGCAGCAGCCTGTGCGCACGTTACAGGCATTGAGAGCAGTGCTGACCTGCGGCGTGCCAGGCGCAGCTGCTGCTCTGCTGTCAGTGGCGTGCTGTGGCTGTATGGCTGTATCTCGCCTGCCGACAAGTCTCCTGTGAAGCTGGCAGCCTGCAGGCACATGCAAAGTGAGGGTTACACAGACTGCGATGCGCACAGTGCTCACAAGCATATGCACAAACACAGGCAGCAGCAGCCTGTCCCTTCCTGACATATCTCCTGTGAGAGTGACAGCCTGCAGGCACATGGGGAGGCAGCGGCGCGCCAGCTGGGCTGGGCTCATGTGGCACTGTAAGGACCCATAACCATTTGCACAGGCGGCAGCTGGTGTACGACTACAAAGTATGATTTGAAGCAAGCAGTTTGCAGGTAGAGGGATTCCCAAGGACAACAGAGCTGGCAAGGCAGCGGGGAAGACCGTCAGGGAAGCAAAGAAAGGATGAGCAGCCAGGACAAACGGGTGCCGGGGGCTCGGTACCATGCTCGAGTGAGCTGGCGCAATACACCACATGCAAAGACTTTGCATATGCAAGCGAGAAGGAAGGAAAGCATGCCTGTGGCAAGCCATACACACAGCGATGCTGCAAGCACTGCTGAAAGGCGCTGCAGCTTCAATGCAGGCAGCCCAGCGTGACCGGCTAAACCTCTTGGGGGTCCGCGACACGCTAAACTGCTGACGCTAAACTCCGCTAAACTCGCTAAACCCGCTAAACCAATAATTTGTTACCGTTCCCGCTCATAAACACGCTCTAAATTAACTACATGATTGTTCTGAATGTTGCACACCACACTGAGGTGCCTGAGCCACGCTACCCTCCAGACCCAACACAACAACTATTGACCATCTGCTGCTGTGGATCATCTAGCTGCTGGTATTGCACACAGGTGCCGCCATCACATCACCCTGCTGCTGCTGCAGCTGTGCACCCATCAAACTGCCCTGCTACAACACATGCGGCTGCTGGTGCAGCTGTCGCTGCAGCCCGCAGTGTTTGGGGCTGCTGGTATGCAAGTCCCGCTGCTATCTGCTGCTGCAGCGCCTGCTGCAGCGCCTGCTGCATCAGCTGCTGCTGCAGGATCTGCTGTTGCTGCTGCACAACGTCCTGCACGTTGAACTGTCTTGTGGTGGGCGCCCGCACCTCCACCACCGGGGCTTGAATGGCCTCTCTGTAGCTGCTGCTGAGCAGGTCGCTGCTGAGGTCCCAGCCCCCAAGCGCATCATGCACAGCTTCAGTCCAGGTGCGGTGCCCACCAGGTGGCGTGAGGGCGTCACGCAGCCTGCTGAGCTCAGCACCCAGCTCTCCAGCAGTGACTGCCTCCTCACCGTCCGCACTGCCGCCTACATCTGCACTGTCAGCTGCCGCGACTGCAGCTCGGTTGGCTGCCACGTGTGCAAGCAGCCCATCTGGCAGCTGTGCCCCTGCTGACATGGCAGTCCCTGCCACGCTGCTAGCCACTGATGCATCGAACTTGTCACGCTGGGCCTGCTGGGTGCTGCTGATCTTGGGCTTGTCAAACTGCTCCCAGTGCATGTTGATTGTTGTCTCCATGTCAGTTGTGGCTGCACCCAGCTAATTGCGCTGCTTGCTGTGGAACCAGCCCATGCGACAGTCGTGCTCCCACCGCCTCTGTGTGCTTGGCTTGCTGTAAAGGCTGTACCGCAATGCTTGCACTTAACAGGGCACCGTCTGGCCTTGCTGGCTAAGCTGCCAGTGACTATGAAGTTCTCCCTCACTGGATCTTTGGGCCGGCCGCCCTTGCTGCCATTGCTGTTGCTGTTGCTTGCCTGGCTAGCTGGGTTAGCAGCAGTCTGCTGCTCTAGGATGTCGGCATCAAGGGTTCCTGGAGCAATGGCAGCATCTGACATCTTGAACTAAGCAAACGTTCTGGCCACGCGATTATCAACGGCCGCTACAGAACTCCAAACTTGCGCATAATGAGTTCGGCGCCTGGTATCTGTCTTTTATGGCGATTTGAGCGTTTTGGCCTGTGGTTCCGCGCTGCAACATCAAATATCCATTATTAAAAGCTTTACGATGATTAACAGGGCGATCGCAGCTGTATAAAGCAAATGTCGGGTTTACACTGGCAGGGTTCTGAGTTTAGCAGGTGTATAGCGGTCCAGAGAGCCATCGCTAAACGCGACGCTAAACTACGCTAAACGCTAAACTCCTGACAGTTTAGCGTTTAGCCGATCACGCTGCCTTTCGCACAACAGGGCTCACCCACCTGCAGCAGCGACACCGGATTGAGCCCAGGCAGAGGATCCTGCTCATCCAAGGAGCTGCTACTGCTGCTGCTGCTGCTGCTTGCTGCGCTGCTGCTGGTGAACTGCACACGGTCAAAGGGGTTGCCTGGATGCGGCAGCACATGCACGCAGCATGAATGGCCTGGTGGTTGACGACTTCACAGGCAACAGAACACGCCAGAAGCCGTCGGATCTTTTATGAGTGGAGGCAGGCAGCTTAAAGCGCCTTTTGCATGTCCAGAGCAACAAGCCGTTGGAGCTGTGACTGTTGCTTCTGGGTGCGTCAACCGTACCACAGCTCAGCAGCAGCTGCCACCCTGTGCCTCCTGCGACTGCCCAGCCACTGCAGCCCAGAAGTCACCACATGCGGCGCAAACTGTTCGGTCGGGAAGCGGCACAGTAATGTGTGCTGTGCTGTGCTGTATCATGCCGCACACTGTGCTGAGCAGTGCTGTACTGATTTGATGCGCCTGTTCCAAGTGCCACACAGGGCACAAAGACACAAGCTGCATGTGTGCACAACTGCCTTGTTGTACCGCCTCCTGCTCACCGGGCACTACAAACCCGTAGTCCCGCAAGCACTCCGCGTTGGGCTTGGTGGCCCCGTACGTGATTGTGACTTCGTCTCCAGCAGACAGCGGCCGCAGCGACTGCAGCTGGAAGCTGACAGCAGCAGCAGCAGCAGCAGCAGCAGCAGCAGGAGGGGTCGGTCAGCAGGAGGCGGCGCTGGCACGGTCGAGCACCTGCCGCCTCGACCAGAAGCACTTGCAAACCATGCAAACGCACAGGCACCTGCTGTTTTGATCAGTCCTGAACAACAGGCTCTCCTGCGCAGCCTCGCACCCAATGCAGTGGAGTCGAGACTGTCAGCCAAGTAACAGCACGTGCTAGCATGCAGCGGCAGTTCGGTCGCAGCTGTACCTCTTGCTGTCCCTGCTCATGCAGAACGTGCTGTTATTGTCGAAGCTGTGGTTTGCCAGGTCAGCATATGGCACCATCAGGGTGAGGCACTCCCCAGCCAGGTCCTCTGCAGCAGCAGGGGCAGAGGCAGCAGCAGCAGCAGCAGCAGCAGCAGCAGCGAGCAGCCGCAGCAGCAGGGGCATGAGATGATTGATGAACATATGAAGCACACACCAGCCAGGCCACCAGATGCGTCTCCTGTCAATTCCAACGTGGTTTGTCATGCGCCAAGGACTAAATTGCTGCAGCCGTGCCCTCGCCACAACTGTCAACCCAACATCCTCATCACCCGCAGCACCGCACCCTGTGGGCCACGGTTGTAGTGCGCCCACACCTGAGAACACCTTGCTGCGCATCATGCTGACAGCCAACGAGCCCTGTACCTTGACTGATTGTGCTGGCATCACCTGCTGGCAGGCGCAACAGCGCACCCGCAGGGGTCCCCGCACCTGAGAACGTCCTGCTGCGCACCATGCTGATCGCCCATAAGCTCTCTGCGAGGCTGCTGCTGAGCGCAAGCGGCCCCAGGCTGCCACTCTTGCAGTGCAGGTACTTTCCATGCAAGTAGGCTGCCCAGTCAGCTTGCACTGCCGCCTCAGCCTGGACAGCAGTACAATGGCAGTACAGGTGGTGCATAGAAAAGGTGAGCAGGGCTGCCCACCATCAACGACTGCATGGCACTCACGAGACAGCATGCCCCGCTCACCCCCTCTTCGCAATTGCACTGCCTAGGTGCTGCTGCGTTGCAGGCTGAGGCAGCAATGCAAGGCTAGTGCTGCTGCCTTGGCCTACAGAAGCACATTTGCAGGACACAGATGCTTTTGTACAACATACAGTTGGCGACCCTCGCGGCAGGTACCGCGTGCTTCGTGATTGTTGTACTTTGCAGGTCATCCTGGCAGCTGCTGCTCTGTGTGTACATGCGCAACACGCTTAGCTGGCGCAGCCAAGGCTGCCGCTACAAGCCCTGGCAGCTGCACGCCTGCTGCCGTCTTGCTGTGACAGTCCGGCAGGAAGCACACACTCTGCGCAACACTACCCACGACTGGGCCAGCAGGAAAGCCCCTCACCACTAGTTCTGGCAGCTGCAGCTGTGCTGCCTCCCATCTGTTGTAGTTCAACAGGCAGCAGATGTCCTGCTCCTGCGGCAGCAGTGCCAGATAGGCGCGCCACAGCGGCAGGCTGTCCTGCTGTGCTGCCAGCTGTTTCACATACAGCAGCCAAGCCGCCATGCGAATGTCCCAGCGCGCATCACCTGCAGGGTAGCAGTGCAGAGTGGCAAATGAAGTTTGCTTGCAGGACACCTGTTGGGCAGGTTACTAGTGGATCGTGTCTGCAATTGCATGGTGCCAAACTTTGCTTGCAGGATGTATTGCTGTGAGCCGAAGATGTCAGGCAGCATGCTGTACACGCTGCTGTCACCTTGCAGGAACTCCAGCAGCAGCTCTGGCAGCTCTCCGTTTGCCTCCTGCCATGTCCTGTGTGCTCTGTCGCTGTAGATGCTGATGGACCCGACTGGGTCGTCTGCTATGATAAGAGCATTTTGCACCGGCACTGAAACCAGCGGCTCCCTGGAAGAAGGGATGTCCCTGCTCACGATCAGGCCCCTGCCAAGTTGAGTTGTCCCTACTGCTGCTGCTACTGTGGCGCCAGCTGCCTGTGCTAACTGTCCATACACGTCAGCGCTCTGCGACAAATGTTCCGCTAGCTTTGGAGATGCTGACTTTGCAGGGTGCCGTGCGAATGCGTGTGCACATGGCCAGAACGGGCGGGCTTGCTGCCAGGGACGACCCGGCCAGGCCAGCCGTTGATGCAGCATTGTCAACTACTACGCTCATGAAAGTCACCAAAACATTAGATTAATCCCAGTTATGGAACGACCACGACCACATCGTGTACCACTTCTCGGCGATGAAATGCAGCAGCAGCTGTTGCACAAAAAGCTTCAATGGGGGCTTCACACGCGGAAGTATATGTGTGTTTGCCTAGACAAGTAGCAAGGCTCATATGATAAGTTTTTTAATCCGCTGTGTCTTCGACCAGCTCAGCTGGCTCAAACCTGTGAACACAGGGGTTCAGGGCGTTGCATGCAGTCACATGATGTACTGAACGCACATCACTCCCACTAGCAGCAACTTCTACAACATGTCTACAAAAATTACTACATTCTAGAATGAAAAGAACGCGCTTGTAGGTGTGTTGTGGTTGACTTGTAGCCTGTGTGCAAACATGCATGTCTGTAACTTTGGACTGTGGATCTGGTTTGATTGTGGACACTACTTTATGTTTGTCCGCTGAAATTCTGCTTCATAATGTGATTGGGGATGTATGATACCAGGCCTACCGCTTGCCTTTTGCTTCCTAGACGCGGAAGGGCTGTTGCCTCCCGCAGCGGCTTAATAGGCTCTCACAGCAGCACCAGTGTGCATGCAGCTGCAGCATTTTACAGTGGGTGCAGCAAGCGTTGCTTGCATGCGCAGTGTCGCATGAGGGGGTCGGTGGGTAACACGTAACTGGTGCCCTACATGACACGGGTGGCTGTACTGCGGTCAGACAATGCAATTGCCGATAGGCTTCTAGATGATGAGGTGCGCAGATTTGCAGCAGTGCTGGACCCAGAGCAGTCTGCTCAAGGTCTCTTGAAGTGAATGGACTGAATGCGCATTGCACACAATCGCTTGCAGGGTGGGAAAGAACAACAATTCATGGGTCCTTCGCTCAGGTGAGCCCCTGCAGGGGCAATGTACAGCTGCTGGTTTGCTGTTCGACTACACTGCAGTCAGCTCAGATGTCCGATGCACCTGTTGCGGCTTGCTATCAGTGCTGCAGCTGACCAGGGCAGACATGTGCAGCTGCGTTGGCATCAACCACTGTGCTGTCAACTTTCACGCAGGCAAGCTGTCTAAAGTCACAGCTTACATGTCCAATGCACCTGTTGCGGCTCGTTACAGTTTCTAGCTAAACTTGATGCCTCTGATTTGAGCAAAGTACAGAGTGCCTTCCAAGCATGGTTGTACCAGCAGTGGCAGGACTTGCCAGCCAACCCCAGAGTAGCTGGGTCTGATACTGTCATGCACTCTACCTATGAGAACTGGTTTGCATGCTCCCCTTTTGATAAGCTTGATTTGACGAAACCATTGAGTTGGTGCCCAGATTATGTGCACAATACAGCTGGCTTAAACAAGATGCACCTGTCATCTTTGATGTGTTTTTGTCTGGGTGCGCATGACTTGCGTGTGGCTACTGGTCGGTGGGAGAGGGCTGATAACTCTATGCTGCCCAGGCCACAGCGACTGTGCTCTCGGTGCGGTGCTGGCCAAGTTGAGGATGAGTTTCACTTTGTGTTTGAGTGTGACGCATATCAGGTTGTTCGCAATCGCTTCTGGCGGCTGTTTGTTGATTTTTGAGGGTGGCAGAGCCCAGCTGTGAGCCCTCTTGGACGGTGTTTGGCTGACTTTATGCAGCAGAGGCAGAGTAGTGTTGCTGCTTTTATCTACTATTGTCTCCTTTTTAGAAATGATCCGGCTATGGCGCTTGCTGTGCTCCCAAGTGACACTAGTGCCTCAGAGACAGAATCCTCAGAACTTGTTGAGGCCTCGGATAAGTTGGTTGGATTGGTACTCCCTGGCTGTTGAGGGACCCAATGAGCCTTGTTTGGCTCCTTAGTGGGTGGGCCTGTGGCCCTACTTTGGTATTTGGTATTTGGTATTTGGTATTTGGTAATGACTTTACCACTGGTGCAGCTGGCCAATGCGGAACCGTGGCATGAACAGGTTACAGCGCCCTTCGGCAGTGATGAGTTTCATGAATGCATTCAGCAGAGCAGTACAGTGGGTGGTGCCAGTGATGCGTATGTGTGTGCAGCCTTGCATTGGAGGCTGGATGACTCTGCTTTTCCTTGCTTTGCTTCCCTGCTGGCCTGCAGTTCTGCTGCTTATCAGACAGTGATGACAGTCTGCAGGCTGCGTGTATTGAGTACACATATCTACTCAAACCTCACCCGACAGAATGCGTAAGTCTCATCATCAGCATGTTACCCATTCATCCCACAAGATCCACGCCATTGGTCCGGGTCGACCCATTCCATTAACACATGGGCAGTGTCCAACTCTGATCGTCGTGGATGCTCTGTCACAACAGCAACACTGTAAGTCAAACTTGCAGCAGCAACAAGCTCCTTGCTAGGCTGAACTGCTGCCCCGGGTACCAAAAAAATCAATGAGCTGGATGAATTCTAGGGCAACATTGCAGCGTGCCCTTGACAAAATTTTCACAGCCACCCTATAGACCATCAACTTCAAAGCTGTTGGCCCGGACAAGTCACCAAGGCCATGGCCAATCTTGACATGCGTTCTGCTGAAACCATCATGCCGCAACCCTTGTCCAGGGTTAAAGGCACGCAACAAGCTGCAGCACGCAATGGGAAGCACAGTGTAGCAGAGGCATACAGCCACTTTGCTGCCAGTCAATGTGCCCTGCATGGCTGCAAGGGCTGCAATCCATTGCATGTTGCTCTGCTCGCTGTGTCCCAACATGACTGTGAAACACATCTGACTGGGCTGACAATGAAGTTGTGGCAAACCATGCCAATTTCAATTCTCTGCAGTTGCTGCAGTTGCAACGTTGCGCTGTTCCAGCGCCGCTGAATGGAATTCCCTGTCTTCAATGACGCTGCCCAAAGTACAAAATCAAACGCTGCCAACAGGAGCACGTCTAGCTACCACACTGCAATACTCAGTGGATAATGCACTACTTTGTGATCTACACAGCAACAGAGCTGCTGTGGGCTGACTGCAGTATGGCAGCTGCTACAAACAGCCCTGCTTATAACAACTGCAAAGTTCTCAGCCTCAGACATGCTTGCCCAGCACTCACTGCAGAACTGCCATGATGACATGGAACTTGGGTCAACTGTTGGTGACTCATCACGCCTACGCCATCATTCTGCCTGCAGTCGTGCTGGGCCCCACAACCTGGGCGTGCTGCAGTTGGCAGTCACCGGCTGCTTGGCAGCTGACCTGGGGTGCTTTGAAAAGCCCTGCTGACAACTCCGGTTGGCGGTGATTGCGGCATGGCCTTGACCTGGCTGATCTTACTCAATTGCCGAAACATAGGTTGTGCATCTCCTTGAACGTTGGAGCAGGGGTGGCGTTCAGCCGTACCGCACGGGGCCCCACTCGTCGCTGGTGGATGGGCAGCCGCAGCAGCAGCGGCATGGGCAACAGAGGATAACTGTGAAGCAGTCACATACATCGCGCACGACCTTGAAGGGCAGACACAGGACGTCGGTGAAGCAACCCATTTTGTGCTTTTGTTCGGGTTCTAACAAGGCAGGAGAGACAGCAAGCTAGCTACAGCGGTTGGTATCTTGATGAGCACGGTGCTGCTGCTGCTTGTTGTGTGTTTTGAAGTTTGCAGTAGAATCAGGCATTCAAAAAATATTGGTTTGTTTCTGTGTATGCTCTCCAGCTATATATCACCGCCTTGAGCCATCAAAGTACGCCATCAAAGTACGCGATCAAAACTCGTCGGGAAGCTCGCTCACACCTTTGGTTACACCAGCTTGCACGTCCAGTGACACACTTTTCTTCACGCTGTCACTGGGCGGTTGAGCTTGCATCCATTACAAGATTGTGTAAGGATTGGCAGATAAAAACAGGGCGTGCTGTGGTCCGGCCCACGTGGCCATGCTGCGCACCGGCCCCACTGACGTGTGGAGCTCGTGCTGCCATTCTTTACACTGTCAGTGCTTTACATGAGCAGCTGCCAAAAAACTTCATGCGCTCTGCTACCACGTATACATATAAGACAGCTGTGCACTTGCGAGTTCAGCTGGGCAGGCTAAGGTTTCGACAGCAGCAACCTCCCTATGCTGCCCATAACATATGTCCGCCGCTAAAGCAAGCAAGAGCTCTTTTTCTACGAAATGTGCGGTCATTACCACCATCACCCCGATAGCAGCAAGAACCCCCCAAAAACCCAAAGCTCATGCCTGCAAGCGACAGTTATACAGGTGTGCTGTCGTACCCTGCCCCCATCCTTGGCAAAAGCAACAGAGAAGTACTCTCCACAGTTGATGGAGCCTGCAGTCCATGCTACAAAATAACGGAGCAAGCAGCTCATGACTGTCCATTTCCACCAACCATCCTGCAGCTGCTTGCACATACCTGCGCAGAACCACAGTTCTTGAGCTGATACGCCAGGTCACGCTCAGACCCCACAAACATGAACTCCAGAAGCACTCGGGCCACTCGGTGCTGATGATGGCATTGGGGAAAATGGACAGCAAATGTCACCTGAGGCTGCCTATGCTAGGTTGATGCAAAGTCGCAGCCACTCATCTGGCACCAGCCTTTCAATACCAATTACCAATTACCAAAAGTAGGGCCACTGGCCCACCCGCAAAGGAGCCAAACAAGGCTCATGGGGTCCACAAGAACCTGGAGGAGACCATCAACCAAACGAAACGGCAACTTCAACATGCTTAGAGAGCTCAAAACTCAGAAAGGAGCCAACAAGGCTCATGGGGTTCAAAATGTCTCTCCACAACCAAAGGGGGGAAAGGGAGGCAAGAGCATGCACACACAAGCAGCCAACATACAGTATAGCCTAGCGGTAAATCCATGCGAAAGGGGCACAACATCTGGTAGCAGCATAGGTGGCACGGTGAACCACGCAACAGTCCAGGATGGGGGTTGTGGCCCCTCCTCTGTGGGGGCAGCATACTCCCTCAAACAAAGCACAACCGAGAAACAATTATGGATGTCAGCATGGCTCAGGTGGCATCAAAAATGCAACATTATGCGCAAATTCCAATTTCAATTGCCACTACCTGCCAGTAAACCTACTCCCAACATGCTGCTGCTACTGCTGCTGCTGCTGCCCCTCTCGACCAGATCCTGGATGGCCCTTAGAAAGTCTGCAACAGTGAAGCCCTGCAAAGACAGCAGCAGCAGCAGCAGCAGCAGGAGCACATTCAGCAACAAGACAATGGAGGCAGTGCAACAACCGCGTCAGCCAGGTGCAGCCTTGACCGACGCGCGGCGGACTGCATCGCAGCCCGCACGCCATGGCCTGTGGTCATCAGCAGCAACCCGGCCCCACACAGCACCAGGCCTCTGCACACCAGTCAGGCTGCCCGACAAAACACATCCACTCATGCCTGTGCCTGCAGCCCGGACTGAGCCTGGCCCAGCTGCCAAGGCTGCAATGCCCTACCTATGCCCGACACTGCAGTCTCATACCCGCACGTCGTGCACCAACGTGAGTGCAGCAGCCCCAAGTCGCACCTGTGCCTGCAGCCCAAACTGCGCCAGGTCCAGCTGCCCTGTCTGCAGCGCCCCGCTGAAGGTGGCCAGCTGCTGCTGGAACTGCGGGCTGCGGGCCAGGTCCAGCAGCGCCCTGCCTGCTGCGCTGCTCTTCTGGCAGGTAAGACAGCCGCTCGAGCACCTGCATGCATGCACATATGCATCAGAGTGAGATCAGCACTACAGGGTGTACATGGCGGCAGGGGTACGTAGTTGCACCACCATGGGTGATAGGATGAACAGAGCAGCTGCGAGGCTACAAAATGCATGCGTAACAAGCGCAGCGACACAGAAGTTGTGCGCAAACATGGCAATTTAGCATGGTTTGGCTCGCCGCAGCGTCCTGCAGCAGTGGTGTTAAGCAATTGCATGCAGCTTGACGCAAAACACATGTGCTGCTGCCTGCTGAACCACCTGCCTCCGGCTCGACAAGCTGGTATCACACAACAGGTGTTT
>JACERP010001101.1:0-28073 GCA_014080715.1 Scenedesmus sp. NREL 46B-D3 | reverse complement strand
AGGCCCTGCGCAGGACGTGTTTGGGGCGAACGGCAGCGGCAGCTTTGGCAGTGGGCTGGATCCAGGGGCGTGGGTGGGGATGGATGACCAAGGAGGCTGCTGTGCGGATGCGGCTGCTGGCGAGCGCGGTCGGGCAGCTGTGTGTGAAGCTGCAAGGCCAGGTGAGCCTTGTGTGGCTGCACGCCTGGGAGGCGTCGGGAGCACGTACATTTGGCTGCCTGCTGGGAGGTGCTGGGAGAGGCCTTGTTGGCGCAGTTCAGCACAACGCTGTTTCAGTGGGAGTGCTGCATGTGCAGGGGGGCACCGCGTGCTGCGCTGTGCTTCCTGCCGTTGTGCGGCGTGCGGCTCGCCGTGCCGAGGTGATTGCGAGCGCGCTTGGCGACCAACTTGTGCATGTGCTTCCTGTTTGTCGACTGCATGACGTGCTTCCTTGCAGGAGCCGCCGCTGCTGCCAGGGCTGCTGCTGCAGCAGCTGCAGGCCATTGCCGCCAGCAGCCGTGTGGCTGCCTCCCTCAACATCCTGCACTGGCTGCAGCTGGCTGCAGACACCTGCAGGGCAGCAAGCACTGCAGCTGATGCAGACACAGCAGCGGCCGCTGCAGCAGCCACAGCTGCAGCCGAGGCGGCCAGGGGTTCTGCGGCTGCGCTGTCTGCTGCGATCTCAGCCGTGGTGCCGGAGCAGCTGCCGGACAGCTGCTTGGCCTACCTGTCAGCGCCGGGGCCGAGCATGCCGTCGTACCCTGCTGCGGAGCCGTATGTTGAACTGGCACCGCTGTATGCAAAGATGCGGCGGGAGCTGTACGCACTAGTGAACGCGTGCCTGCAGGTGGGATATAATCTTCCATTCGTTGCGTGTGTTTGTGTGTGTGGGGGGGGGGGGGGTCAGGCGTCAGGCTCGTTTAGGATGAGGCTGCGCATCTGTGCAGTGGTATACAAGGCATCATCGGCATCATACTGGTGTTGGTGGTAAAATGCATGTTTGCAGGATGTTACATGAACATTTTTCATGAGGAAGCAGGGAGGGCGTGTGCGGCGGCACGCCCTTGCCCAGGAGTCCTTGATGTCTGTGGGAGACCCTGTCGAGCCATGTCGGGGCCAAACCCCTCATGCTCCGCTGCCCGTTGCTGCTGCAGGTCGGTGTGGTGCTGCAGGCGCCCAGCAGCCTGCCTCTGGACGTGCTGCCGGCGGACGGCTGCGTGGCCATGGCAGCGAGCGTGACGGCAGCAGCAGACGGTGGCGAGGCAGGCGTCGCCAAGCAGACTGTGCTGGCAACGGCGCAGCACCTGCAGGTGAGCCGCAGCGTCCGCGCACCCTGCTGCTGCTGTTATTGATGGCGGACAGATCTGTGCGCAAGTCCGTCGATCGTTGCGGTTATCTGTGCCCACGCCCATGATGTGGCGGCGCCTCATCAGCAGGGGCATGCGCTGAGTCATCTGCTTGCTGTTGCCTCATCCGCCCATGCATGCCCCGGCCACCGCTGGCTACAACCGCTGCAATAGCCACATCAGCTGCAGCCCAGCCCACGCACAAGCTGCAACGCGTGCTGTGATGCCCCTGGCCTCATCCGACTGTCCACTTTGCAGTACAGTGTTTCACACCCTCGTCCCTGCCCGCTGCATGCGCGCAGCTGCTGGAGCACTACCTGCACACGTCGGCCTGCCTGGTGCTGGCGGCTGTGGTGGTGGCCAGCGGGAGGCTGCCCGCCAAGCTCAACTGCGTGATTCAGAACCTCATGGCGGGCCTGCGCAAGGAGCCCTGCAGGTGGGGCCAGGGCGCCGGCAGCAGGCACGGCGCTGCAGCCAGCAGCAGCAGCAATAGGGTTAGCAGGCAGCAGGAGGTGCAGCAGCGCTGATCAGACCTGGCATCGCCATCAAGAAGGTGGAGGATGCCAGTCAGCACAGCAAGCATGGACTTCAAGCTTTGAGCTGCAGCAGCCGTGCACGAGCGTGTGCCTCGTGCAAGCCGGTCATCTTGTGTGCCATAGCATCATTTCACCTGAACACCGTGCGATGTCCTGTGCTGATCCGCCCAGGGAGCTGCAGGCTGTCGCCGCCTCAGCGCTGGCTGACTCATGGCCAGCTGTGCAGCAGGCAGCCCTGCCCCAACGACAAGCTGGTCAGAACCTGTGCGTCATGGCTTGGGGGAGGCTGCGACACGCCCTGCGCTGCTGCTGCCGAGGGCCTCAGGTGCTGGTCGGGCGCTTGCAGGAGGCGCTTGCAGGACAGCCGGCTTCAGCTGTGAATCTGCCTGCGTGCTGCGCTCTGCTGCCTCTTCTATCGCGCATTAGTCTTTGTGGAACCGCCTTGACGGTGGTAGCGTTATTGGCAAGAGGAAGTTGCTGCTGATGTGGCGCTGGCCTCCTTCTGGAATGTCATGTGCACGTGCAGCCCTGAGAGGACGTCGCCAGCAGCGCGGCTGCTGTCCCGCGCGCAAGCCAGCAATGGCGCCAGCACAGACGCCCAGCCTGATCCACTGCCTGCGACCGCTCGGCTGGGGGCAGAGGCCGCGCTGCACGCCCTTGCAGCCGCTTTGGGCGCGGGTGTTTGAGGTGCTGCCGAGCGTGTGGGGCCAGATGTCGGGCGCGCTGTCTGCTGCTGCTGGGGCGGATGGGGCGCCCGGGGGTGACCCGCAGGGCCTCATCCATGCCATGCAGGTGAGCGGGGACACCCCCCTTTGATGACGCGAGGCTGACGAGACATGGCTGGCGCACGGGTAGCTTGGCATCGTAGGCAAGGAACGTCTGTTGAGCGTGTATACTTGTTGGAGCGTGTGTACTTGTTGATGAGGTGTGGTGGCAGTGGTTGTGCTGCATGCTGCCGACAGCGCTTTGTGCACCTTCTGCATGTGGAGGTTTTTTTGACCAGGTTGCTGTGCTTTGCCCCGTCTGCGTGTTCAGGTTGTGAAGGCAGTGGTGCCCTCGCTGCATGCCAGTTGGTGCCTCGGGCGCTGCTGCTGCTGCCGCAGCTGGCGAGCTGCCTGCGGCACAGCAACGCAGCGGTGCGGCTGGCAGCCGGCACGCTGCCTTGCGGCGCTCGCTGCAGCGCAACCGGAGGCGGTGCTGCCTCGCTGCTGAAGCAGGCTGTGCCCTGCTGGACGGCACGACCCCGATGCAGAGCAGGTGAGCTGCTGTCTGAAGGCACTCATTCCTGCTGGTGCAAGCACCTGTGCTCGCTACATCTGCTGCAGCTGACTCTGGTTGCCACCTGTGTGTGCCATGTGCTTCCGGTGTACGACTTGTGCGCCACGCGCTGCGCGCCTGCTGCTGATGTGTGCAGATACCTCACGCCGCACATCTCACCTTGCGCCGCCCCTGCCTGTACCATGCGCGTGCGCCGCAGGCTGGGCGGTGTGGAGCTGATGGCCACGCTCATGCTGCAGCTCAGCGGCAGCTGGTCCCCTACGCGGTCATGCTGGTCGTCCCGCTGCTGCGCCGCATGAGCGACGCCGTGCCGGCGGTGCGCCGCAAGGCAGCGCTGTGCTTCGGCAGCCTGACGGCGCTGCTGCCGCTGGCGCACGGGCCTGCCGCTGCCTGAGGGGCTGGACGAGGGTCAGCGCGCCGCCGCCGCAGCGCGACGGGGAGTTCCTGGCCCAGCTGCTGGACAACCGGCGGTGGGGGACTACAGTTTGCCCATGCAGCTCAAGGTGGGCAGCGAATGCGCAGCCGCAGCCAGGCCTCGGCGGCGTGGTAGCGTCCACCAGGCGTATCGAGCAAGCAGCGCTTATTGCACTTGGTGGTTTTGGCAGGCGAAGACGGTGCCGCCAACATGTGGACTGCGTGCTGCATGTGTGTGGGCAAACACGATCCCACGGGCATGACGCGTCGCTTACAGCTGCTGCTGTGTCTGCTGTGCAGGTGGAGCTGCGCCGCTACCAGCAGGAGGGCATCAACTGGCTGTCCTTCCTGCGGCGCTTTGGGCTCAACGGCGTGCTGGCAGATGACATGGGGCTGGGCAAGACGCTGCAGGCAACCACCATCATGGCCTGCAGCGCAGCAGAACGCCAGGCAGCAACCACAGCAGCGGCAACAACAGCGGGCGAGAACGGTGTGCAGCAGCAGGCGCAGCAAGGTCAGCCGCCGCCAGGCCTGCAGCAGCATGCTGTGGCAGGCAGCGAACCAGCGGCGGCAGCCCAGCTGCTGCCGTCACTGGTGGTGTGCCCGTCGACACTCGTGGGCCACTGGGCTCACGAGATCAACAAGTACGTTGATGACTCCGTGCTGCGGCCGCTCGCCATCAGCGGCACGCCCGCCGAGCGCAGTGCTGCACAGCAGCAGCTGGGCCAGGGCGGCGCGGCGGCCGGCGGCCGCTACAACGTCGTCATCACCAGCTACGAGTCGCTGCGGTCGGACGCCGACTGGGCGTCCGGCATCCCCTGGGACTATGTTGTCCTGGATGAGGGGCACGTCATCCGCAGCACGAAGAGCAAGCTGGCGCAGGCTGTGAAGCGGCTGCAGGCGCAGCACCGGCTGGTGCTGAGCGGCACGCCGATCCAGAACAGCGCGCTCGAGCTGTGGAGCCTGTTTGACTTCCTGATGCCCGGCTTCCTGGGAGGTGACAGGGGCAGCACAAAGGACAATGCACCGTGTTGGGGAGGGCGTGTGTGCGTGCGGGGAGGCTGCATGACTCGGCATGCCTGCCTTTCCTGCCCGCTAGACGTCACTGCTGTTGCTTCTTATGGCACTTGCAAGCAGAGAGGTGGCACCAACGCAACTTAGTGATGCTTGCCGTCAGCGGCGTGGAGGCACACGCCATCAATCGCTCTACTTGCCTTTGAACGCCGCGGCTGCGCCTTGCTTGGCGCACCCGCGCGACTCTCGCGGCTGCCCTGAGGTGCCGTGCGGTGGCGCAGTGCGCCTTGCGCGATCCTCACAGCCACCACCTGCACGCAAAGGAGCATGCATCATGCGGCAGATGATTCATGCCTGTTGTCACCCTACCCGCGCTGCCTGTTTCCCTCCCTCGCTGCAGCTGAGCGCGACTTCAACTCGCGCTTTGGGCGCGTGGTCAGCGCTGCCCGCTACTCGAAGAAGGGCAGCCGGGAGGCTGAGGCTGGCACGCTGGCGCTGGACGCGCTGCACAAGCAGGTCATGCCCTTCATCCTCCGCAGGACAAAGGCGCAGGTGCTGCAGGACCTGCCGCCCAAGATAGTGACGGACGTGATGTGCAGGATGAGCAGCATACAGCAGCGGCTGTACGAGGACTTTGCGTCTTCGCAGGTGGGTGCGGGAGTGGTGCTGATGGCGGAGTGGTTGGTTGTTCCGCGGGTGCTGTGACAGACGAGTGCACTTGTAGGCATGCTGCCGTGTGGACGTGTGAACGTAGTAGCTGTGTGACCTGCACCTGGCCACATGTCGGCGTTGCAAGTTGGCTTCACGCAGCACTGCAGGGAAGTCTGTTTGCTTGCTGCAAGCTGACCTTTGTCTTCCCTGTCGTCTGCTCTGCAGGCGCTCTCAGAAGTGACCAGCACCCTCACACAGCAGCAGCAGGCTGCTGCCGATGACAGCAGCAGCAGCAAGTCCGCCTTGGCAGCAGAGGGCAAGGCCGCGCAGCACGTGTTCAGCGCCCTCATCTACCTGCGGAAGCTGTGCAGCCACCCGCTGCTGGCGCTGGACTGGTCGGTGCCAGCACACCGCGACGCGTGCCAGCTGGTGCTCGGGCCAGCTGCAGCAGCAAGCCAGGCAGCAGCCGAACAGGCGCTGCGTGGGATTGAGCACGCGCCCAAGCTGCTGGCCCTGCAGGACATCCTCGTGCAGTGCGGGCTGGTGTCGCCCGAAGCCGCGCTGGGCGGCAGCGGCAACGGCAGCGGCAGCGGCAGGGGCGGCGCAGCAGCCAGAGAGGCGGAAGAGCTTGCCGAGGGCTCGAGCGACAGCGGGCACCGGCTGCTGGTGTTTGCGCAGCTGAAGGGCATGCTGGACCTGGTTGAGGGCTGCCTGCTGCGGCCGCTGGGCGTGTCGAGCCTGCGGCTGGACGGCAGCGTGGATGCCGGCTCTCGCTTTGGAGTCGTGCAGCGCTTCAACAGCGACCCCACCATACAGGTACGCCCGGGCGGCTGGCTGTGTTGGTGCCCATCGGCCTGCGCGCGTCGCTCTGTGTGTCCTGCAGCTGGGTGTCCCCTTTGTGGCCAACGTGTGTGGTTGCTGTCTGCGGCACTGGCTGAAGGAGCTTGCCCCCTTGCCTCTCCGTCGCTACCTGCTGCTGCTGCTGCTGCTGCTGCTGCTGAGCTGCCGGCTGTTGACACCGTCGCTGCTCCTGCTGTCTATTGGTTTGGATTCGTCACGGCCGCACAGGTGCTGCTGCTGACGACGCACGTGGGTGGTCTCGGCCTGAACCTCACGTCGGCTGACACGGTGGTGTTCCTGGAGCACGACTGGAACCCCATGAAGGACCTGCAGGCCATGGACAGGGCGCAGCGCATCGGGCAGACACGCACCGTCAACGTGTACAGGCTGCTCATGCAGGTGCGTGGCTGCCCACCGCACGTTCCGTGGCGGCCGCGTGCGTGGCAGTGCAGTGAGCAGGCTTGAGGGGGGTGACACGAGAGTAGGGACTGGAGTGGACCAGAAGAGCCCAGGAAACTGTTTTTGGTGCTCATCGCTTTTGGGAAGGTTCAGTCTGTGCTGCTGGTGTGTGCGTGTGTGCGTGCGTGCCTGCAGGACACACTGGAGCAGCGCATCATGAGCCTGCAGCGGTTCAAGCTGGACGTGGCCGACGCGGTCGTCAACCAGGACAACATGAGCATGAGCGCCATGGACACGGGGCAGCTGCTGGACCTGTTTGGCACGTCGGCCGCAGCAGCAGAGAAGCAGGAACGCTCAGCAGCACGCGCCGCGGGCGTGGACGAGGCTGCAGCTGCAGCTGCAGGGGCGGGAGGTGGCGAGGGCGCTGCAGCAGGGGGCGCTGGTGGAAAAAAGAAGCAGTCCGCGCTGCACGCGATGGTGGATGGTATGGGTGAGCTGTGGGATGAGGGGCAGTACACCGCCGAGTTCGACATGAAGAGCTTCATGCAGAAGTTGGCCAAGAAGCAGCAGCAGTAACCACTGGCTGCTTAGTTGCTGATGAGGGAGCAGAGTAATCAAAGAGGTGGTGCAGCTGCAGCAGCAGCAGCAGCAGCAGCAACAACAACAACAGCTGCAGATGCTGCTGTTGCTGAGACCGAGTGGTTGGGCTGGCGCGTGACGCCTCTTCCATTGCGGCAGCTGCCAGCAGGCCGCACGTGGCTGCCGCTGACACTCTGCAGCCAAACTCTGGACTCCTAATGCCTTGAGAGATGTCACAGCAGCATCGTTGGTTTGCAGGACTGGCAGTAGGCAACAAAGCAACAGCGGTGGCTGATACATCAACTGCAACATTCTGGGTTGGTGCGGCTGCAGTTGCAAAGTGAAGTGGGCAGCTGCTGCAACTGCACATGTGCTGGTGGGTTGTTTTGCGACATAAACTGATGTGGTTTTTGGTCAAGTTCTGTTCAGTGTGCCGTTCGGCTGCTTTGTAGCTGCCGCTTGCGGCTTGCATTGCAGGGGTTGCAGGGGTGTGTGAGCCCCCGCTGGTGGTGGGCTGGGCCACATAGAGTACAACTGCACATGGCCTGTGTTTATCAGCACCCTGGACACCTGGATGTGTTGCTGTTGCCTAGCTATGTACACTGTCTTCTGATATACTTGTCACAAACCAGACCTGGGCACACATTGTTGATGCCATTTGATATCATGCTGTGTGGTGCGCCGCATGATGAGAGATCACTTCAGACTGGCACACACTGCCAAGTCACGCATCTGTAGCTTCTCAACGTTCAGCACATGACAGCAAAGCATGTACCGGAAAGACAGCAGGGCGGCATTGCAATCGCGTAGCGAGGCCATATGTATCATGTGACTTGGGTGAGTATTGTTGTGGCGGGCATCGTAGCAGCGCTTGTTCAGAAGTGATCTGCTTGACGCACACTGGACATCCAATCATACACGTTCTGGCCTGCCTGGGTGCATTGCGGACATGGCAGCCCCAGCACGGCGTGTCACCTTTTATGGGCGCTTCTGGCAATATCAGGTGCTAAGGCAATGATGCAGTGCTCAGTGGCTTCTCTTTCTTCAGCTCCTGTATGGGACGCGAGGCCAATGGCGTTGAATAAAAGGCGCATACCAGGAACATTATGATAATGTTGATGATGGGCGCTTCTGGTGCAGCAGAAGTTTATCTTCTGGTGCTGGTTGTGAGCAGTTGTGCATGCACTGCGCAGTGCTGCTGCTCAGGCAGCTGTGTGGTGCAGCTTATGTAGGTGTGGTTCGCCTATAGGCCTATAGCTAGGTGGTCTAGACCTCCTAGTTTGTAGGTCAACTTGAGTGTTCCTTACAACAGTTCTGTTACCCATGTCACATCAGTATGATAAGCAGCAGCACCCTAACGCAGCCGGAAAAGCGAAGCACAGCAGTGTGGGTACGTTCAGGGCAGCACAGCACTTGCTGCAGAAATGACTCAATGTGTCAAGTAATCAAGAGCTTGCAGCATCCAAGTAGTCAACAGGTTCTGGGCCGCTTTTAAGAGTCATCGAAGGATAGTTAGGTGTTATTCTCCAGGTTTAAGTATCCCTGATCTGCTGGGTCACCCTGCATGTTCTTACAGTGTGGTGGTGGCAATGTCGACTGTCAATTCAAGTCAAGGTACACAGAGCCAGAACTATGTACCAGCACCGCAGGCACCGTGTCCAGTGGTTGTGGCGTGCACGCCACCAACTAATCGAGGTACTTTGAGCTTGTCCCATTGGTGAGAGGGCGCGTCACCAGACACCTGTCACTGGCTGGGGTTAACACCTGGTGACCACCCAGCTTGTCGTGCGCGGAGACGTTCTTTGCCGTCGATGCAACACAAGGTACATTGCCACGCTTGTGATTGAAATCATCTTTCACGTACCGTGACCGTTGACGGAGATGAGTTTTACGGCAGCCTTGATCGGTCTGCTGGCTGTGCTGGCGCAGGTATGTATGTCGGCACACCGTAAACAGTGGTTTTGATAACCTGCAAAACAATGAAATGTTTGACCTAGCCTAAGGCGATGAGGGTGTCTCGCAGCAGCTACTGCTGTCAGGCCTCGACGCAACATTAACAAGTTGACGTGTTGGGTGCTGAGCACGTTGTTATTCACAACACAGGATTCGCTTGCCCAGCAAGTGGCAAAGCCAAAGGCAGCACCTGCAGCAGCAGCAGCAGCTGCAGCGGTGCCTGCAAGCAATCCAGCAGGCTCACTGCATGAGGCGCTGGCAAAGAGCACCCCCAAGTTCAGAACCCTCCTGGATGTGATAAAGCTATCGCCAGCAAACGTGCCAAAAAATGTTGTTGGCACCATCTTTGCCCCCACTGATGCGGTAAGGGTGGTCTACTCAGCACCAACTCTCATAGTAGTGACCTCTCATGCAGCGCTACGCCAGTCCCAGTGCAAGAAGCCTCTCATGCAAGTAGCTCAATTTTATCTCCTGAAAATAACATAAAATGCCTTGCTGTGCTCTGCAGGCTGTGGATGCCTTCTTGAAGAGCATGGGCTTGACGGCTGCGGATCTGGCTTCCCAGCCTGACCTGGCTGACCTTATGACAGCATACCATTTCGTCCCAGGTAAGCTGCAGAACCCGTCAGACCTTCCCAGGCCTGCTGCTTGCTTGACAAGAGCTGCAGCTCAGTCCACTCTGAACATCTGCTTCCCTGCTTCCGCATCACTGCTCTGGGCAATTCCGCGGGGTCTTGGTGCCACCCTTCTGCCCTTGCCGTCACAAACCGCCCCTCAGGCTACCAAGTGACTGGCACGGAGGCCAGCAAGGGGCCCAAGAAGGCAGCAACAGGCGACGAGAACTACATCGTCACCCTGGGCAAGGGCGCTGGCGGCAAGCTGGCTGTCACAGATGTGCAGGGCACTGTAGCTGGCGTGGTGTCTGGCCCGGTCAAGCTCGGCAAGGTGTCCGTGTATGTCATCGACAAGGTGCTCATGAGCGGTGAGCACAGGCCTTTCCGGTTGGTATTGCTGGACTGGCATGGTTGCATGGTTGCAGGTTGTTTGTTTTTGGGAGTAGATCACAGCCGGCGCGATGCACAACGTTGCACCCGGCTGCCTCATGTCGCAAACCTATCAGTAACCTCACCAGCAACGCCCAGGTTGTGCGGCAGGTCCCACTACTGCTGCTGTTCCCCTTTGTCTGTTCCTCTGTTGTTGTCGTGCTGCAACCATTTGACTCACCAGAGCGTTGCCCGTGCCTGCCACCACTGCCACAGTCACACACAAACGCGCAGTGCCAGCATCATCTCTGCTGCGGCTGCGGCTGCTGCTGCTGCTGCTGACGCCTTCTTCTGCTGCAGGCAACTACTTCAACAGCACCATGACTGCACTCGCGTTCAACCCCGGCTGGGTCACCACGTACGGCTATGCCAAGTCCACCGGCGTGGACAAGGTCCTGGCAGCAGCCAAGGATCCCTACACACTGTTTGTGCCCACCAACAAGGCCTGGAAGCCTGTTGAGCCTGAGCTGATGGAGGCCAGCAATGCAGCGATAGCCGACGCCCTGAAGTACCATGTGACCCCAGGGGCACGCCAGGTGGGTGCAGCAGCAACATGCATCAAGCGATTGCACTGTTGTTGTCAGTGCCAGATTCAACGAGCTGCTGCTGCTGCCGCTGCTGCTGCTGTTGCTGCAGCAGCTGCTGGTGGCGATGGTGGTGGTGGTGGTGCAAGTTGGTTGGGATCTTGCTGGCAATGTTTGCTGCTGCGGCTGTGTGTGAGTCTGCATGCACAGGCTGCACCAACTTGCTGACTCGACTTGGCTCAGCTAGCACTCAACTTGGGGATATCACTACACGGTACTGCAACCACCCTCCGCGACGTGCAGGTCCCTCGCGACTTCAAGAATGTTGCAAGCCTGCCCACGCTGCTGCCTGGCCGCAACATCAAAGTCACAAGCAACCTCACGTGAGTGGCGCCTGGTCTGCTGCATGTTTTTTTGCACAGAGTTTATTTCAAACAGCGCGCATGGCAGCAGCACCCTGCATCACGGCACTGGTCAGCGAGGGGATTGCACTATGTTACACATTCCTTGAGCTCGACACCGCCAACCAGCTGCTTGCGTTGCTGCTGCAGCGCAACCACCAGGGACCGCTACAAGGACGGCCTCGAGGTGCCACGGCCTGAGGTCACCCTGACGCCTGAGCTCGGCTACCCAGCTGTCATCACTGCCTTCAACATCTACGCCGGCAGGAACATCCTGCACGCTGTCGACGCGCCCCTGCAGCCCAACATGGCGGTCAAGCCTGCAGCGGCACCAGCGGCGGCACCAGCCGCAAGCAAGCCTGGCGCGGTTGCTGCTGCTGCCGCTCCAAGCAAGATCACCACAGAATCAGCAAGCAAGCCAGCCGCAGCAGCAGCAGCAGCAGCAGCAGGGCCTAAGAAGCCGGCAGCTGCAGGCAGGCGTTTGTTAAGCAGCAGCAGCAACTCACGTGGCAGGCGGCTGCAACAGCTGGTGGCAGCCCGTCTGCTTGAGCTGGGCTCCCTGCAGACCTCACCCGGCGGCTTCTCAGCCAGCAGCAGGACGCTCGAGGCAATGGACGCAGCAGCAACAGGCAACGTGCCTGTGCAGTACCCCAACAGGTTTGGGTCCCTGCCAGAGGCAGCTGCTGCTGATGGTTGCCTCAACTGCCTCAAATGGACCAAGCCTTAGAATTCCCGCAAACATGCTTCAACTTAATTAACTAGGTTGGTGAGGTTGTGGGTACTGCTTAGCCGCATGCGGCACTGGGAGCGCGGCACATGCTCTGGTGCAAGTGTGAGGCATCAGCGGTGTCTATCCTGTGGCTGTATCTGCACTGCCGCCCGTGCGGGCTGGTGGCGGCAGCCTAGGACAGTCGGTTGTCATGCACGTGCTGTACACGCATGTGACTTCACGCAGGCAGGCTGCATGGTGGCTTCTAAATACCAAGCGCTACCTAGCTGGCAATAGCCAGTGCGCCTCTGTTATATTGTTTCACAATCGTTTGCTTTGTGTGCCAGGGCAGCCAACAGCAGGGACAGTGCAGTGCAAATTTCTCTGCATTTGTGCAGCTTAAGCACCACATCGACAGACCTCATGCATCCCTATCAGTATGATACTCCACCTGTCGAGTATGTGCAGTAGGGTGAGCCGCGGGTGTCAAGTTTGTCACGGCAAGTGCACATTGCAGATTGCTACAGTGTATATTTGCTGAATCGCACCCGCTGGTGATGCCAGCATTGCACATCAATGCGGGGTAGCTTGAGACAACAAGGAATCCTACATAGAGCAAGTATGAGTGTTGAAATTGTATGACTGCTAATTGGGTGCAAGACCTGCCTGCAGCAGCTGCTGTTTGGATGCAGTGATAAGTTTTGAGTGATAAAAAGAGGCAGTCTAGTGGCTGCCTGCTGCATAGATGCATCTCTGCAGCTTCCTGCATCATTATGCATGACTGTTTCCCAGGCAGATACATTGGTGGGTTAGTGTCCTGCTGCTTCCTCTTCATCACATTACCCATTCAAGCCATAGCATCAGCGCCATCGGCCCCGCGCCCCACCGGGGCGGAAAGAGGAGGGAGCACTGCTCCAATTTTTTGGATGCATTGCGCACATCCCAAGACTTGACAAGAAAAGCAGCAATACACGGTGACACCATCCGACATCTTCCAGAACTGCCCCAAATATCATCAGATACAAACGCACCTTGATTGACGAATCAGCCATGGACAAAACGCTGCGCAACTTTTCAGCGCAACCAGGCATAGTTCTGATCTCAGCAAACATACTATCCCTCTGAGCAGAAGTAGCAGGGCAATCAATCATCAAATGTGACAAAGACTCAACTTCTGCACCACAACAAGGACATCCTGAAGTGGAGTTAGTTCTGCGACCCCCAAAGTGACTAGTACGCTCATGTACACACAGACAACCCATACGAACACGCAAAAGCAATTCAATACCACGTGGCATTGCCACTGAACGCAAGTACGGCCTAGGCCTCCTGAAACCCATAGCATCAACATGAGTGGGATGCACATGAGCCACATACCGACTCAGCGTGGAGTGTTCCAGCGTGGAGTGTTCCAACGTTTCACATGCAATCCTTTCAGCATGTAGTGTCCTGACCTGCTTGGTTGACATGGCTCTTGCACTCACTGGCTCTGCCTTCCGCAGTCACAACATTCACACCATACTTGCACAACAGGCTCTGCACATACTTGTGCCACGGTGTCACCGCCACAGCTCCACTAGGACGCCTCCATTCAGCTGTAAACACTTGATTTGGCAGCCGAGCCCCCTGCATACGCTGACCTGTAGTAGTACTGCAAAGCCCTTTGATGAAGCCACGTATGCAAAGGTTTCACACCCCATTCTGCCAAGAGAGCTGAAGAGCATGGGCGCTCCTTGCCACAGCGCATTGCGCGTTTGATGATGTCTGTCTGCACTTTGTCAATCAGCTGCAGTTGCCTAGCTGTGGACGGAAACCAAACCTCACTGCCGTATTCAGCATTAGGACGGACACACGTCAGCAACAGTATGCGTTTAACCTCCACACTGATGCTACGGCTCTTCCAAATTGGCATGAGCCCACCCTTCACCGGTTGCACCTTAGCCAGCATGTTCTCAAAATGTGTGGTCCATGTACAGGTATTGTTGAACCACAGGCCAAGATAGCAGTACTCCGATACAACAGGCACAGGGACATTGTTCCAAACAATGCCGGAGGCGACCAGCTGGCTGGTCTGTCTTGCTGGCAGCACATGCATGACGGCAGACTTCAAGCTGTGGAGCTTGAAGCGCCACTGGCAACTGTAATTGTAGACAGTTGCAGCCACAGCCTGAACTTCAGACAGAGACCCGCAGACAGCAACAAAGTCATCAGCCTGCATGGCTGCCACAACTTGGCCTGCAGGTTTGCCACTGGGGCCCATGAGGGTAACGCCAGGGTGCTTTGCATGCACGTCTCGCAGCACATCGTCGATAAACAACAGGTACAGTGTGGGCGAAATAACATCACCCTCATGCAGGCCAAGGTCGCAGGTGAACCTATCCGTGGTGCAACCCCCATGGGATACCACACGCTGCGCGCCCTGATACAAGTTGCACAACACACGGAACATCTTGCCACGCACACCCTTATCCCACAGCTTCTGGAACAAGCCATCAAGCCAGACCGTAGGGAATGCCTTGAAGGTGTCAACGAACAACACATATGACTCCTTTCCCTCAGCTTTCCTGCCATTAAGGACCTCGCTGAGCACGCTCTGATGGTCAGCACAACTGCGCTTGGGGCGGAATCAGTTCTGACTCTCATGCAGCCGCGGTGCCGCTGCTGCTGTAGCAGCAGTTGCGCGTGGCTGCTGCTGCTGCTGCTGCTGCTGCTGCTGCTGCTGCTGCTGCTGCTGCTGTCGTGCTGAATGCTGGCCATGCTGCTGCTGCTGCTGCTGCTGCTGCTGCTCCTGCTGCTCGCCCTCTGCAAACTTGATAAGCCGCTGGTTGAGGACGCTGGTGTAGAACTTATAGAGCACGCTGAGCAGGGTGATGCCGCGGTAGTTGCCTGGGTCTGTCAAATCGCCCTTCTTGGGCATGCTGACGACTGTCCCGGCACCTGATGTACCTGCTCAACCTGCCACATGAGGCTGCAGTACTGCAGCAGCATGTCCGCAACTGTGTTGCCTCCGTACTTCAAAAGCTCGTTGACAATGCCTTCCTCTGCAGGGTTGCCAGCTTTGCCTGTGCGTAGACGCTGCAAGCATGCAGAAACCTCGGCATCAGTGATGAGCAAGTCCAGCGGGCAGGGTGGGGCAGCATGAGGTGCGGTTGAGTCATGAAGGTAATGCTGTACATTGGCGGCAACCTGTGTCATGTGCGCTGGGTCGAACTGGGGGTTTGAGGCGGCAAACGCTGCATGGCTACCAACACGCTGATGCCATTTGAATGCATCTGCTTTTTCTGCAGGGGTTGAAGCAGTCTGTCCTGAGGGGTGCTCCATGACACTGTACACGGCCACGCTGACGTGCTTAGGGCACAGGCGACGCACAAGCTGCCACATATCCTTCTCCCCAAGCGTGCTGTCGTCATTCAAGCGGTCTCTGTACGCTGCAGTGATTGCATGCTCGCATCGCTGTTTGTGCTGTTTCTCAGCTGCTTTGATCAGCTGTTCAGAGTAGCCTTGCGCTGTTGATCAAATGCATCCCAGTCTGCAACAAGGCCAGACTCCCTGTACTGTGTAAAGGCCTGCACCCTGGCCTGCACAGCATTTGTCAGCTCCTATGTCCACCACGGGAAGGACTTGCCAACCCAGACCCTTCTGAACCCAAAACTGGCATTGATCGCCTGACGAAGCGCTCCCAGCAGCTGCTCACGTGCTTGTTGGACTGCAGCATTGGACGGTAGTTGAGCTGTAGAAACCTGCTGTTGTAACATGGTAACAGTGGACGTATAAGCAGCGCCAAGCTGTGCCAGGGCCTCCTAATACGCCTCAAGTTCGGCCGATTGCTCCCCATTCGCAGTTTGAAATCATTCGGCTGTGCATTGAGGCGCAGCTTGACCTGTTTTGCAGGGCGACGTGCCACAGGCCTTTGAATGCAAGCAGACACTGGCAGATGGTCAGTAGAACCCACTGTGTATGGCCCAACCTTGGCTGTTGGCCTGGCGGCAGCTTGGCACGGCATAGCAATGTCAGCAGACGCGATGATGTAGTCATTGAGGGACCTCCGCGCGGTGCCCCTGTGGGACCTGTCACATGTGATGTGCTGGTGGGGAGAGGTGGGTGCTGTGCGGGCATTCAGTGAGTAGAGGTTGACGGCATTTAGCAGTGAGAGAAGGAGTTCGCCATTGTTGTTTGTGTTTTTTTCGCCATGCATGCCAGTGAGATCTGTGGGGCTTGCACCTTGCCCGACCCTGGCTTTTAAGTCACCCATGATCAACACAGAGCCTCTGCTCGACAGGTATGTGAGGTCCTCCTGCAGCGCTGAGTAAGCAGCCCTCCTCACTGGCGCATGCTTGTTCATATCAGGCATATACACCACTCCAATAAACAGGTTAGGAGCACCATTCTGCCCTGGCATCACCAGCCACAGTGCTTCTGCTTGCTTCAGGTAAAATCTATGGAGATGTTTAAGGGTGTGCGTGCGTAGCCTCTACCTTCGCTTCCTGGACGTGGACGGGCTGGCGGCCCAGAAGCGGCTCCATTGACCTCAACTTGCTTCATGTTTATCAGTTCAACCAATGGCGCAGTACAGTGGGTGGAGCCAGCTTTGCTTACATGCACAGCCTCGCATGCAGAGGTGGGGAGACACTGCTGGCTTGCTTGCTTTTTTGCTGCTGTGTAAAAGTGCTGCTTCTTTTGACAGTGCTTCCTCGTATTGCTGATCAGCAAAAGCAACCATTTTCACAGCATTTGCAACAGCGGCATGCACAGCAGCCGCAACACCACCACTGGCACACCCATTCTCCCCAAGAGGCCTGTCCTTACCAATGAATGTGTAGCTTGGAATGAGATCGGCAGGCCGCAGCTTCCCTGGCGCCTCCTTGGTTCCACAAAGCCCATGATGTCGCAGCGCAGATCTGTGAGTAATTGGCAAACTCCACCAGGCTTTGACCCGCCTTAGGCATGTTGTTCACATTGAGGACGCCGCACACCAATCCACTGCTACCTGGCTGCACCGGTGTCCTGTTGGGGCGGTGGCGGCGATGCTGCAGGGTCCTGCGGCTGGGCCTGGTGTTGTTGAAGCGTTGGCTGTGCCTGCAGCCCTGCTGCTGACCTGTGCTGCGCCAAGCAGGTGCTGCCTGCTCAGTACCTGCGTGCTGATGTTCCTCGTCCTCTGATGCAGGCACAAGCTCATCTTCCTCATCCTCCGTGTAGCCCTCAGTGGCGTAGTCATCACTTGGTAATGCGGCCTGAGACAACTCAGCATCAGGCTCGAGCACAGCATACTGGTTAGAGAGCACCAGGCCGGCGCTCAGCTGCTCACGCCGGCCCGCTGGACTGCGGCCTGCATATGCCCCGCGTGCCGACAAGGTGACTGCGCCATTGAAAAGAAACACAGCACGCCAGTGCAGTACACGCTGTAGCTGCTGCTTCAGCATAACCACCATGCATGCTGTCAGCTGGCGCACTGCCGATGACGGCATGGTGAACACAATGGCTGTCTGCCCGCCCAGAAGGCCCTGCAAGTGGGCAAGTCGCATGGCCCATCTCCTCCTGACATCTGTGCAACAGCATTCAGGCCTGTGGCCCGCACCTGGGCGACGGTGGTTGCTGTCCTGCGTGGGCCAAACAGCTTCACCTGGAAACCCCAACTGTTCTCATCCCTGGTTTTACGTCTCTGGGCGCGGCTAGACCCAGTGATTGTTCCGCTGGACGGTGCAGCCTCAATCTCAGTTGGGCCACCAGGCCTGCAGTGGCGGCAGGTATTTTGGTATCCGCAGCTGCAAGTGGGTCTGTAGGGTTGGTATTACGCGCAGCAATGCGGGTTGATCGGTTCGCGGGTTGGGGTGTGCCCACGTAGCCACCTGCAGCAGCGGCGGCATACGTGTCAATGCACACCTTGCGCCATGCACCCTGAAGCCACACGTGTGAGCTAACGTCAGGGCAGGCAGGGGCGTTAGATGGGCCCTCGCCAAAGCGAGGATTGGTGACTGGATGGCAGAAGCCATCAATCACCACATACTGCCTAGGCAGGCAATCATAGGACCACAGGGGCCAGGAGCTGGCTGCTGGCCTGCAGGGCCCCCTGCGGCCCTGCCGGTCTGCACTGTCAGGCTGCACTCCTGAGACATCCTGTGGTCCTGTGTCATGTTCATAAGTTGCTTGTGAAGCAGGGGCGGCAGGGTAGGCAGCAGCTACACTTCGTGAAGGCAGCAACAAGCAACAGCGGCACCGACAACTGTTGTTGCAGCAGTAGCAACAGGACACGCCAGGTACAGCATGCGACTCGCCACAGGATCGGCCATAAGGCTGGCGAGACACAGCTCAGACCTGGCCATGAACTGCTGCCGCATTTGCAACCACTGCTGCCCAACCACTGCAATGCATGAGCCTACTGCTGCTGTTGCTGCTCTGGCTGCTTCTGCAGAATGGCAGGGATTGAGCGCAGGCTGCTGGCACGGTTGCAGATGCATGCACCACGCTTAATGCATGTCTTCCCACTTGGAGCTCCTGGCGGTACTGGACCGCCAGACAGTCTGTGCGGTCTGTTCCCAGTCATGACCGTTGAAGTGGGCGTGCCTCCTGCTGCTTATTATTGGTGCTGTCAGAGCTGATGGAATGTCAGCAGATAGTTCTACTTTGAGCTGCACGTGTTGATTAGTTCACAGCTGCAGCTGCTGGACCACACGTATCCACAAGAAAACGTGAAGGCTGCAGGAGCCACACATAAATACTTGCATTCCAGGACCTGCCAATCCTATTCTGCTGCTGTGATACACATTGTGCGGTGTGATGCGGTGCAGCAGTATGGCAGTACCAGGGGCAACAGGTGCCTGTGTCAGATCAGTTCAAATACCTGGGTGTTCAGTTTCATGCCACCCGAGGTGTGTCTGCTTGCACGGAGGCTCTAGCAGCTGCAGGCAGCAGGGCAATGTGGGCAATGTTGGCTCGGTGCAAGGAGCATGGCGTCAGTAACCTGTCAATGCAAGTGCCATTGTTCAACACGCTGGTGTCCCCCATTTTATGCTACTGCTCAGAGGTCTGGGGTCCAGCTCTGCCGAGACAACCTGGATCTGGTGCTACTTTGGTCGGCAAGTTGCAGGACAATGTGATTAGCAGAGTCCAGTATCTTTTTCTGCGCACTATTGCAGGTCGTGTCCGCAAATCAACTTGCCGCATGCTTTTATCGAGGGAGTTTGGTGCCCAACCTTTGGTGTGCACTTGGTTGCGTGCAGCTTTAGCTATGTGGAACAGGGCTGTGGAGTTGGGTGATGCTTCCTTGTTGGGGCGCGCAATGCGTGAGAATTTGCGGTTGTCTCAGACGTCGAGCAGTAATAGTTTATGGTGTAGGCAGCTGCAGCGTGTGCTGTCTTATACACATGATCATTCCCGGCAGTTGACTACGGTTATGCCGCGGCTGCAAAGCTTTGTGGATCTGGATGCCAAAGTAGTATTAAGTGCATTTGAGGGGTGTTTGTATCAGCAGTGGCAGGGGTGCTCGCAGAATCCACGTGATGCCGTCACCGGGGCTGGAATTTACAGTACATATGAACGATGGTTTGCTGCTTGCTCGGGTGATAATTTGCAGTTTGTGCGTCCTGAGTCTTGGTGCCCCCAATATGTCTTGCAGACCGCTGGGCTCAATAGGGAGCATGTTGGTTCTCTGGCTCGTTTCCGACTTGGTGCCCACGATCTGCGTGTATGCACTGGTAGGTGGCACCGTCCGCCTTTGGTGCGGTCTGATCGGACATGCCAACGCCCTGGATGCCACTTGGGTCAAGTCGAGGACGAGTTTCACATGGTTTTTGAGTGTCCTTTGTACGCGCCAGTTCGCGAGCGTTTTGCTTGCCTTTTTGAACCATTTGGAGGTTTGTCACATACGTGGGGTAGTATAGCCTCTTGTCAGCCAGGTGGTTCGCATATGATGACCTTTATGCGGCAACAACCTGCTCTTGTGGCTGCCTTTGTGCATTGTTGCTATTTGGTGCGCTGCCACCCGGAGGCGGACCCTGAGTCCTTCTTGTCTTCGGTTTCTGTCGCTCAAGCGATCGATGCAGCGGACGAATTTTTCTCTGCTGATTCTTCTGTTTGTTCTGATGACGATGATATATTCTATGAGGTCTCCCCCCCAATGAGCCTCTCGTTGGCTCCTGAATGGGGTTCCCACTCCTTGTTGGGTGGAGCATGTAATGTAATGTAATGTAATGTATGTGATTGGTGTGCCACCCCTGTGTGTGTGCTGATACATCCTGCTGCCTGCCCCTGCTGCTGACACTGTGTCTGCAGCAGGTATCAGCACGGGATCAGCATCAACTAGTGTGCCTAGGCAATGTGCAGAAGCAGGCCTGCCAGTAGCAGTGCTTCTGTACCTGTGCTGCCTGTGACAAACACTGCGACATACTATGGCAATTCGTAATTGCGTGCAGCTTAAGGCTGTGCAGTGATGTAAAGTTGAGATACCGTCTGATTTCACGTTATTTCAACATGACACAGCAGCCAGATGTGGCTTCTGAAGGCTTTTGGCAGGAACAGCACGGCGCCGTTGGGGAAGCCTCGTGACTCTGGAGTCCTGAGGTGTGGCACACCATACCAAAGGCAGCCCCTTTTCTATCTCAGCAACAGAACCAATGACTCTTGGCCGTGTAGTTGGCTATGTATCTGCTGGGGGTGCACAGTTGGTACGGCTGCACGTACGGAACTACATTGGACCCCTTGCTTCACAACAGAACAAGAGTTCACGGCTGCTGGGCTCCAGGTCAACGCACATATTGTACGTTGACCTGGAGCCCAGCAGCCGCGAACTCTTGTTCTGTTGACTATTCAAGCAGGAGATAGGACGCATGCAAGTGGTACTCTGCGTGTGCTTGCAGTGCTAGACAGCAGCAGTTGGTTGACTGCTGCCTCCCTCTGATGCTACTGCTGCTGTGGCTCACCCTGCTGTTGCTGTCGCTGCTGCTGCAGGAGGCAGCTGCTGGCGGCTCCCATCAACATTGCAGCTACAAACGGGTATCAAGGCGCCGCCAGCCTGGGTGACACTGAGTGGCGTCCCTCCTGGGCATTGGCTACATGCTGCTGCACAGCTGCCAGTGGCACCCCTGATCAGGGCTTTCATGAATGCGCTGAACCTGCAAGCCTGCTGATCAAGAAGAGGAGCACTTGGATGCCTTGGCTGGCACAGGCCATGCACGAAGCAGGCTGACTTCATCTGAATTCTTTCGTGTGAGCTGGATGACATTCGCACCTGGCTCTGTGCACAGCCTGGGCATGACCAGCTGGCTTGGGCCTGCCGAGTTGGTGTCGGCGAATCTGTCCTGGCAGCAGAGTTTGTGATTGGACGAGGCCTCTTAGGCTACTGTGAGGCTGCCAGTCCACAACATGGGTATGATGTGCTGCATACTCAAGCTGAATGCTGGTCCTCCGACTATCGCTGCTTTGGAAGTGGGCTACTGTGGTGGCCACACCTAACAACCAAATTGTCAGAGTCGGATCAATGACCATGGACTGCAGACCAATACGGTGCAACACCGATATGTTACAACGGCTAACATGCTATCAACGGCCATGACACATACGCCAATATTTGTCCAAGAACACTGTACAGTGGATGCACATGTGGATGCACAGCCGATGCAGATCTGCACACAATCAGGTCATCTGCAACTTGTCCTGGCGCAGCAGCCACACCCATAAAACACAATGTGGTGTGAAAACAAGGAGACACACACTGCACCTGGCAGGTGAACGCCATACGCCCAAGCCTGCCTGTGTATCGTGCCATATGAAGAGCATGTAGCAACAGCTGGTGCAAGGCAAACGCACAGCTCTGATGCCAGCATTGCCTCCTGCAAAAAGGGTTGGGCATCTAGATTGGCGGCATGCCGAGACTGCTAGGCAGTCAAATCCATTCATGTGTGTAAGAAATGCTGCCAACAGACAGTCTCTTGTCAAGCTGGCAGAATGGGGTGCATGGCTGTCTTTGACGCGATGCGCCGCAACACGCGCTGAGTTTCAGCAGCACCTGTAGATAGCTACCAAACTCCTGCTGCGCCCGACACAGCAGCGGTGTGCGGCACTGGCAGAGCACACCTGTCCAACTGTGTGTATGCGGCTACAACAGCAGTGGGCAACAGTCAAAGTGTACAACGCAGGTCAGAAAAGTGTGCAGGCCTCTAAGCCTGACTGGAGCTGCGGCAACAACACACGACATGTTGCAGCAGCGTGACTGGCAAGAAAGTGTTTGAACGCTGCCTCATGAGGCCTTGTCTGCCCCTCAGCATGATATGCAGTGCACATCACGGAAAGCATGTGCAAATGTGTACAACGGGTTCACCAGCAGCACAATCATGAAATGATGTACAAGGTGCGATGCTGTCTGCCTCTTGGGTACAAAATTAACTAGGTGCCAATGACGCAGCAGGCCAGTGCATTCCACCAGTAGGTGCAAGGCATCCCCCATGACAAGTGGCACCAAGCCACCGCATGCATGCTTTTACGCATTGTTGCCTTTCATCACGCTAGGGTAACAACCCGCCTTATGGCACCAAGCCACCGCAACTGCCTGATCTTGCTGCTGCACCATTTACTCCCGCTCTGCTACCTCATACTTACTGCAACCCGCCCTGCCGATCAGAGGACATGATGACAGACACGCTATATATTAAGCAGTCACGTGTGCCCTATGTAACACAATGTGACAGCTTGTACGCAAGAACGCATCAAATATGGCAGCGGCGCACCCAACAGTACTCCACGCTTCGTACGCCGATACATAGCAGCATGATGCGCGCATCACCACAGCTCCTTGACAGATGATGGCCAAGCTGCTGGGGCTGCTGCGTCTGCCTGCGGTCAACCTTTCTACAGTCCAGTAAACATCATGGAAATGCTGTTTCTACCCAACACCTGCTGCTCCTCAACCGCCATGCACCCTGGTTACCGAGAGGTCTACAAATGCAAGTAGCCCTCAACAGCCTGGCAAACCAGCGTGGCCCAGGTGGGCATCCTGCAGCGTGCACTCGGCAGGGAACGCTGGCACGCACCCGGCTGCCGGCGCAGCCGTAGCAGCAGCGGCAGCGGCACAAGCCACGTTGACACCGCCACGCATTAACACAAAGCGTGCACAGATCTGTGTGCACCGCAGCACAGCCTCAAGCCCACCAAGGGACGCTTGCACCCCAAACTACTTGCCTGCACCGCCATCCGCCCAACACGCTGCTGCAGCACGCCGAAAGATGCAAGCGGCACAAACACCACCAGCGCAGCAACGCAGCAGGAGCTTGTGTACACAGCATTTGCGCTGTGGCGGCTGCAGAAACAAGGTGCAAAAAGAGGAAAAGAAAAAGGGCAAGCGGGGACCTGGCCGCACTTCTGATGGTGCAGACCAGTGACACAGGCAGCCAGCAAGATCAATGTGCCGGCTTGCCTACCCCACAGCCCGCTGTACATGCAACACTTGCGCCAACCTTATGCATCCAGGCATGAACCCACGGCCTGGGCGTAACGCTATGTACAGTGCAGCGCAGTGCACCACACAGCAACATGATACAAGCTAAGCACCTGTTGGTTTGGCCAGCTTGGTTTTGACTTTGATGCGCCAACTGCCGGCATGCCAGGAGCGCTCATCACGAACCTGAACATCGCCACCAGCCCTCTGCTCCTGAAGTAACTCCTGTACAGCGCTGCTCAGTGCTGCACCTCAACGCAACCCATGGCTCTTGGGCGGGTACACCTTCAGCGCGTGCCCTCCTCAACCAAGTCAGGCAACTCACCTGCAGCAACACGTGCAGCTGACCCGCAGCTGCTGTAACCAATTCTCCAGCCACCTCACAATCTGCAGGAGCTGCCACCGCACACAAGTAGCATACAGGTCTATTGACATACACAAGCGGCAAGTGCTTGGGAAGGTATGACACAAGCACCGCTCAAACTATCATGCCCCAACTGAGGCACGCTGTGCTGCTGCCACTACTAGGCTGCTGATGCTGCTGCTGAAGAACAGCCGTTGTCTTGTCTGCGGCCCTGGCAGTGTGATGCGCTGACTCTGGGCGCGCATGCCCTCATCGCCCTTTGTCGCTGCCCAACTGCAGTGCAACCTGCAAGCCCCTGCCTGCATCCACCCCAGCAGACACACATGCTGCAAGATGAGATGCCGACCCACGCAACTCCTAATGCACCGGCCTTAGCTTCCGCGCAGTCCATATGTAACAGCTGCAGCCCCACACAGCCCTCCGCTGCATGCAACCGCCTGCAGCAGCCGCGCTGTCAGCAGCGCTCGCTGCAGCACCGAGCACGCAGCACAAGCCGCGCTGCGAGCTGAGCGGGTCAGGCTGACTGCAGCGCAGAAGCGCCAACCAGGTCGACCCTGCTGAGCAGCCGGTGCAGCAGGCTGCGCATCCAGTGCGGCTTGCTGGCCGTGTGCTTGCTGCTGTGGGTGCCGTTTGCAGATGTGGGCCAAGTGGTCATGGAGGCGCAGTGAACGGCTGCATCAAACGCACACAGGCCCTGCAGCTGCAGCTTGTCACCTGCAGCAGCAGCAGCAGCAGCAGCAGCAGCAGCAGGATGTTAGCCCTGTTGGCAGCCTGTTGGAAGGCTGAGGGCACTGCACCACACAAACGACGCTCTAAGTGCTCCAAAACACCCAATCAGCTGCACTTGTAAACAAACACGTGATTGCCAGCGACCCAGGCACATCACCTGCTGGCCAGCTGGCAGCAAACAAGCACTTGCATCACTCAGTGTGTGCATGCGAGGACAAGGGTGCACCTGAGAGCCTCGAAAGATAGCATCCGCCATAACACCTGTTCCAATCCGTGACTGTTGCCACTACCTCCTACTGCAATAGTCTGCAGGCAGATGCAGCGCTGCTGCTGCTGCTGCCGTGTTTCCATTGTCTGCAGGCAGCTGTGGTCAGCGCATTTGCACTTGTGCCCAGGGCCATGCAATGGCAGATGACATATGACCTATCCTTATGCAAATCAAATGGCAGACTCACAGTTGCTGCTGCTACTGCAGCACCGGCAAGCAACCACCCGCTGCAGGCTGCACGGCCCTGCTCGCACCTGTGCCTGGTGCCCTGCAGTGGAAGATGACGTCAAACTCCTGATCCTCAGGCAGCGCCAGCATGTGCCTGATCTGCTGCTCAAACTCCTTAGCACCCTCCTCCCCCGGCTGCACCTGCACCTTGTGCGTTTTGCCGTTGAATGACACGCGCATGTAAGGCGCCACCTTGGCACCACTGCTCATGTGCGGCTTCCAGTCCTGCAGGACAGAGCCACAGAAGCGGCACGTCTTCTCCTCACTGTGGCGTTGCCACAGTTACAGGGGGGGGCAGCAGCAGGCAAACAAAAAAGCATTCGGTCAGTACAGTAGCTGCCAGCACCCAGGGGGCAGGTACATGGGAAGAAGGCAGGAGCAAAGCAGCACAGGCCTGCTTCTCTGCACTGAAAACCGCCTCGGATCTAAAATCAGAATGGATCGATGTCCAGCGGAAGGATAGAAACAATACGTTGGCTGCGATTGAGAAAATACGGCCTCAGCATGCTGGCACAACAGTTGCGCTACTAGCTATAGCTGCCGAAGAGATAGCTTGCAGAAGCCATGCAATAAGAAGCCAAACATATTGCAGATTTGACTGTTCATTCCAGAGCGAGCCTAGAAAAGCCGATGCTGACAAACGAACACCACAAGCTCGAGACAAACACAGCGTAGGATCGGTCTTGAAGCAAGTACCAGCAAGCTATTAAATGATACTAGCAACGGGATCGAGCTAGCTTGGGGTAGCAGGCTCTCTGAAGGCCTCTCGGTACTCTGAGTCAGTCGCATCACCCACCTGCGGCCTGCACTATGCAGCTGCCAACGCGCCAAACATTTTTCATGAACTCTCCGAGGACAACTGCAGACTGATGCCAGCTCGCCAGCGTCCTCGCCACACAAGCAAATCCAACAGCAGTCGCTGTCCTGTTCCATGCTGATATATCTGAGTGATCAATTTCCACAAAACATTCGAGCTGCAATGAGCAGGTAGCTTGTTTGTGCGACGGTTCTATGCAGTCATACACCGCACCAAGTCTTCAAACCCTGGTCGGTTGGAATTTGCCATAGCATGAAGCTGTGTCAGCAGTTCAGGCGCTTAGTATGATTGGTTAATCACAATTTCTTTGACACAGCGTTCACCCAGCAGCCGTGTTATTGAGGCCCACATGCCAGCTGGTGCTGTCGTCAAGTCCATGACGTTCATCAACGAGCCCACCACCAGACCTGAAGACTGGCGCAATGAGCTGTTGCTTTCAGCGTGAGGACGATGTCAAATGCTTATGAACCCGTGCAGTTCCCGATATGATTTTGGTGCACAGCAGACACTGGGCCAGCCGCTGGCATTTATGAATGCTTGATTGAATCATCAGCCAGCCATCAGTGTTTAACCGTGTACCATAACCAAACCACCATATCACCCCAGCCGCTGGCATTTCAAGACCAGCCAGCCATCAGTGTTTAGCCATGTAACCACGTGTGCACATTATGCATGCTAGTGCCGTGTCCTCTCACATTATCATTTCACGATGGCACTCAGTCCCACGGAGTGGTTCCTTGGAACGCAGTTACACAGGCGGCTCATTATCAATTGTGCGTGTGAAACTCACCCACATGGATAGAACTCTCAGGCCTTCACTAGGCCTGCCCTTGTCTTTCTCTGATTTACGCACGGAAGAAGAGCTTCTGATGCATAAGACTTGTAACTTGTAACAAGCCAGCGCTGCTTGCATGCGCAGTCTTGCTTGCATGAGGGGATTTGGGCTCTGTTTGTCCCTGCTTCGGTGCCCTGCTGGGTTGTGCTGCTGCCTACATGATGATCTTGCTTGCATGCGCAGCTTTGCATGAAGGGGGCCGGGTGACTCTGCTTTTCCTTGCTTCGCATTCCGGCTTGGTTGCTTTACTTGTGCTTTTTACATGATGATGATGATATGATGATGATGATGATGATGATGATGATGATGATGATGATGATGATGATGATGATGATGATTGATGATGATGATGATGATGATGATGATGATGATGATGATGATGATGATGATGATGATGATGATGATGATGATGATGATGATGATGATGATGATGATGATGATGATGATGATGATGATGATGATGATGATGATGATGATGATGATGATGATGATGGCGATGACTTGATGATAACTGCAGCGCTGGCCTTGCACGTCGGCACGCCAGGCGTGCACGCAGCTAGAACAACTGAATCTTTACAGTGGGTGAAGCCAGCGCTGGCTAGCGTTGCTTGCATGCGAGGTCTTGCCTGAGAGGGCCGGGGCTGGCTGCCCTGCTTCTTTCCCAGCTTGGTTACAGTGCTGCGGTATGTAACCAAACGCATGCAATGCTGTGTCCTGTACAGACCTTTCACCCCCTCCCCTTAACCTCCACTCTGCTATGCAAGAAGCGCGTACGCATTAGGACTACCTCAGCAGGAAACCCACTGGGCAGCCTGCTTGGTTTCAGCGGCCATGAAAAGCTAGCGCGTTTCACTCTGCAGCTGCGGCACAACGCTCAAGTATGAGTGCTTCTGTAGTGCCTGAATGGGGATTACATGTTGAACACTCCCGGCCCAGCCTAGCCGGGCTGGCAGTGCCAGCAGCATGCAAATGTGCAGTGTCATCATCATCATCATCATCTATTACCCACTCAAGCCATAGCATCAGCGCCATCGGCCCCGCGCCCCAAATGCGCAGTGTGTTTGATGACTTGCTCAACAGCGCATATAGTAGTAAGCAGCAGCACCCTATCATAGCCAAAAAAGCGAAGCAGAGGCCACCCGGCCCCGTTATGCAAAGCCTGCGGCATACAGCTGTACTGCAGTGGGTAAGTGACAGGATCACTGTTCACCATCCACCGTATGGTGGTTGATGCAACAACCGGTGTGTGGTGGGATAGCGGCATTTGCTCTGCGTATCGACAAGCTTTGGGCTTGCGTTTGCACGCTGCACTGGAGCTGTTGATCAATAGTCACCAGTGACTTGCAAGTTACAATTGTACAAGTGCCTCGCCAAAAGCAATATCAGAGTAAGGTCTCCCAAGTTGCCAGCCGGACTGGTATGACGAGTCGCTTGCCTCATGAAGACCTGTACACTGAGTGGACAGACTTCTTTACGCGGCACAGGCCGTGGCTCTGGCGTGTCACCAGCCGCGACTGAACCTGGTTTTTCCAATCATCTCACCTGGTCGGCTTGATCTGTGCAGCAGCACTTTTGTCGGTCAGACATATGTGAAATGTTGTGCCATTAAAAGCAGGGTGCTTTATACCTATCCTTTCTATAGGCCACGAACCCGACTCCGTCGCGGGTTTTTCCTCCGCCAGCCGGGACTAACCATTTGTCAAGCGGGTTATGCCTCATCTCATGCCGTTGCCCTGTCCAG
>JACERP010001100.1:0-28087 GCA_014080715.1 Scenedesmus sp. NREL 46B-D3 | reverse complement strand
GTTGATGTTGCCTTGCGTCGTCAGCGGGATGATGCGGATCAGGGAGTTGACGACTGCAGCACCTGTTGAGGGCCAACTGCCAGGGCGGGATCCGGGGGGACAACATTCGTCTGCTGCAGGTCAAACCCCAGCGTGCCGTACGCATGTGTCAGGCCGCGCTTGACAAAGGGCGCTGGTGACGAGGCGGTTGGAGTGCCCTTGTTGCACACGCGCCGCTGCGCAAGAGCGGGGTCTGAGCTGCTGCTGCTGCTGCTGACGGTGCTGCTGCTGCTGCTGCTGCTGCTGCTGCTGCTGCTGCTGCTGCGTGCTTGCATGAGCTGCCGGTGTCGCTGCAAACGAGTGCCAGGCAGCTGGTGGTCGGCAGTGCTGCTGCCGCTGCTGCTGCTGTGGAGGCGGCGGCTGGTGGCGGCCCAATCTCTACGCATGCGCGCCGCAGACAGCGCTTCTTCGGCTTCCTCGTCCAGGGGCTCATCCGGCACAGGCGCAGGGGGCAGCTGCTGCTGCTGTGCTGCTGCTGCTGGTGATGCAGATACTGGCGTTCTGGTTGGATGAGTACCCATTTCAGCAGCAGCAGCAGCCGCAAGGGGCTGCCTGGCTGCACTTGCAGCAGCGGCAGCTGCTGCAGCTACCAACGCCGGGTCCAGCAACAGCGTGCCTGCTGTGCCGACAGCAGCACCGGGCTGAGCTGTGGCGACTGCTGCTGTCGACACAGCTGCAGCTGCTGCTGCCTCTGCTGGGGCTGCAGGGCGCGGCAACAATGTAGCTTCCAGGCGGAGGTGCCACTGGCCCTGCTTGCACAGGCGGTGCAGCAGCAGCTGCGGGCGGCAACTGCAATGCAGGCTCTCCGCTGCTGCCGCCAGCTTGCCACACATGCCGTGCAGAGTCACTGCCAGGACGTGCAGGCCTGCTGCTGCTGTTGCTGCTGCTACTTCTACCTCGCTTGTGATTCTGCTGTCGCTTCTGCTGCCCTGACTTGCCGCTGCTGCTGTGGCCAGGCGGTCTTGCATGCTGCTGCTGCTGCTGCTGCTGCTGTTTTTGCTGTGATTACGTGGTGGCCTGCTAGGCGCTGCTGCTGCTGCAGGTGCTGGCAACGGATTCACGCACCCTGGCTGCCAGGTACACTCCTGCTGCCAGGGTCGCTCAGCCGTGGCGCGCTGGGTTTCCCTGCTGCACTGCTTGTGTTGCTGCTTGGCCTGCTGCCATCTTTGCTGGTTGACTGCCATAGTCATAACTAAAGTCGTTGCTGACATGGTACTGGTCCAGCATGCCGACTAATGATTGGTAGATGCCGATGCTGGCATCCTGCATTTCAGGGCTGGGGAAGCCACCATACTCTGGCAGATCTGCTGTGTCGACCAGGCAAGCTGCGATGTACCAGGCACGGAATGGTGTGGCGGAGATGAGGTGAGGGAAGGGGAGGGGAGAGCATGCATTGCTGCTGCTGCCGCTGCTGCCGTGGGGTGTAGGGCCATGCACGACTGATGCTGTATGTCAGGAGTCTTGTGCTTACATTCTCCCAACAAGGTGATCAACATCGCAGCCGCTGCAAAGTACCTCAACGTGTGCAGGCTGCAGCATGCTTGATATGATGCCTGCAGTGGTGTTGCAGCGTTTGAAGCAGTACAATGGCAGCAGCACACTAACCACATCATATGCTCCACAGCGTATCATCTTCAGCCTATTTCCCACCATATTTTGGTGTTATTGCCGTAGCGGTCTCTGGGCAGCAGGATCCCCATCCGGGCAGGTGCACTCGTAGTCCTGTAAGAAGCAGCCAGCTGGGCAGTCATAATTGTCCGCCTGGCCACTGACAGAGCCAAAGAAAACGATGCTAATCACGATCAAATGAATTATCCAGGCATGCACCCGACTTGGGCTACACATCAATGCCGCAACAGACAACAACAGTCAAACTGTGGTGACTCGTGCCTGTGGCATAACACATGTTTTATTATGTTCAGAAGGCATGTTCAAGTACAAGGCTATATGTTATCAAGCTGTCGACGACGGGCTATCTGGTGTGTAAGTGTGCAACCGTCAGCTGCAAATGTGTCACTCTTCGCATGACCTGCTGGACTCGCACACACGATTGCATCTGTCCAGCTTTTGTTCAAAAAACAATAAAAAGTTTACTATTGGACTTCTTCGTGGATGCCGCGCAAGAGATTCAAGACTAATAGCCCACGCTGTACTGCCAGTCTGTACGTGCACATACGGTAGTCTGCGCACGCACCAGCAAGCAGCTGCCAACCTTCCTATTCGACAACTTTATGACTGAAACATCTGTCTCCTGTGTCGCGCGGTGTCGCGCGGTGCATTATGCTGGACAGCAGGTGATGTTACCAGTTGCCAACCGTTCAACCAGCTAGCTGCAGCTAGTACTACGGTGGTACTAGTACAACAGGAGTTCTGCATAAACACTGCGCATGCGCATGATCACCAGCTCAATGCAGAAGCAGGCGAGCCTGCTGGAGCCTATGTTCTCCGTGCATAAGCCGCTTATGCACGGAGAACTGTGTCTTTGCTCTCCTGTGGCACAGGAGAGCAAAGATAGGGCCGGCACAGAGCAGGAGCGTTGCAGCATGCTGGTGATTGGGTGCACCACATTTGCCGCGGCTGCAGCCACTGCATTAAGTGCCGCTGTTGCTAGCGGTCTTGCAGACGGCACGCAATTCATGCTTGTCAGCACGGCTGAGATGCACCAGCTGCTGCAGCAGCGCGCAGCTGCACGGCTCACTACCAGCGCAGCAGCGGGAGCATCAACACCACCAGCAGCAGCAGACCCTGAGGTGGCAGCAGGTGCACATGCGCCAAGCAGCTCAGAGGCTGCAGAACCTTCTGCAGCAGCAGCACAGACAGCAAGCCCTAGTGGGGTTGCAGATGGGGTGGGCACAGCGCAGGGAGGCGCAAACGCAGCGGAACAGATCATTGCTGACATAGCCGCAGCAGCGGCAACAGCAGCAGCTGCTGAGCCACAGGACGCGGCAGTAGCGGTTTTGCAGATTCGGCAGCACATGGTGAGTGGCACAGTCTCATGCAGCAAGCAATGTTGTCACTGGCATGCACTGTTTGGCTGCCGCATTGCTGTAAGCAATTGGCTGGCAGGCGTGTCAAGATCAGTGGCAGGCGTGTCAAGATCAGTGGCAGGTCGGCCGTCAACTGCCAGCCGGCTGCATGCACGTCACAAACAGCTGTGCAAAGGGTGGTGCGATTGCACGACTTACACATACATTCCCGCCATGCTGCTCTTCTGTGATGTGCTTGCAGAGCCTGCTGCTAGGCATGCTGATGCTGCAGACAAAAGCTCTTCAGAGCAGCGTGCAGGGGGAACCCCTGCAAGGCTGGCAGCTGGGCTTGCCGCCAGCGGATTTGTCGGCACAGTTGGCAGCGCTAGCGGGGGCAACAGCAGATGGTGCTGCAGGCGGTGTGGGCGCTGTGGATGCATCATACAGCATGCCTGAAGAGGCGATTGATGCGGCAGTCGGCGTGCAGGGCAACGCCATAACTGTCAAGGCGGTTGGCACAGTGAGCAGACTGCTGCAGTGCTGGGAGGCAGGATGGCCGCTGAGTGTGCCAGTTGAGCGCAGGGTGCACAGAGCAAAGGCAGCGGGAGGGTTTGACACCAAAGGCCTCAGCACCGCAGACAAATTTCAGCTGGACCTAATGAAGCAGGGCTACCTGTTGGTGCGCGCAGTTAGCGAGCAGCACAGCATCAGCGTGCCTGCTGCTGCAGCTGTCGTGGAGCTGTGGAGACAAGGCAAGTCAGCAGTGGTGCAGCTGAGTGGCAGTGATCATGTTGTCACTGCGGCTGCAGCACAGCAGCAGCAACAGGATGGCAATGCTCAGCAGCAGCAGCAGCAGCAGCAGCAGCAGCAGCAGCAGCAGCAGCAGCAGCAGCAAGGGGTTGCTGCTGGTGCTGAGCAGCCAACGCCTGGCAAGACAGTGCTGCATAGCTGGCTGCCACCGGGTCAGTCAGCCATGTCACTGACCATGCTTTGCAAGCAAGCACGCAGCGTGGAAGCTGTGCAGCAGCGCAAGGACAGCAAGAAGCGACAGGCAGGGAAAAAGGTGGAGACGCGAAGAGGCAGCGCAACCCATCTGCTAGCTTAGGAGGATGCAACTCAGAGTGAACATTTTAATGTACAGCTTGTCTAACCTGGCTAAATTTTCATGTGTATGGCGATGGTTTTAGCTGAAACCCACATATGGTGCACGCATGACAAGCAATGGCTGGTGTGCTGCTGCCGTGCTGTGTATGTTGCCTGGGGCTTGAAGGCTTTAGTGTTGCCTGCTTGCTGCTGCACTGTCAATAGGCTGTGACACAGTTTGCCTTGCTGAGGTGTCCAGGCAGCTGGGGTTGCACTGCTGCCTTGTGCGGCTGAAGCCAATACATGTGGTGCATGCATGACAGGCAGTGTGTGTGGTGCTCAATAGGCTATGACATAGTTTTCCTTGCCGAGGGGTCCAGGCAGCTGGGCTTCCACTGCTGCCTGGTGTGGCTGATGAATAGACATATGGTACATGCATGGCAGGCAGTGGCTGGTGGACAGTTGCTGTGTGTGCATGCTGATGGTGCTTGAAGATCTCAATGCTGTTGCTTGCTGCCAAAGAATGTGGCACATTTACCCCTGCTAGTGTTCAGGCAGCTGTGGTCCTTTCACAACATAGTCTGCCTGTTGGGTTAGCACATGGAGGAATGCGTTATGCATGGACGGGTGTGCAGCGCTGCACAGCTAGCTGCGGCTGCATAGTGTGCATGCAGACGTGGGTATGCCATACGTCGGACGCTGTAGTATTGTGAGTGTGGTGGTCTGCACGCAGTCATCCGATGCTTTGCGGCGCAAAGCTAGGTGAAGTGGTGCGCTTAAATGTGACAGCAGGTATGTTGGGACAGGATGACAAGAGCGTGTACAGTTGTACTAAAGGTGATAGAATCGCCCGTTCTTGCAGTGCCACTGTATGCAAGCAGCACTGAGGTGATTCAAACAGCGTCACATAGCCATGCTCATCATATGCACCGCGTGCTGGTTTTGTGTATGTCCGTGCACCCCGCAACTGTGTGCTGTAGGCTCGTGGCATACAAACCATTGGACTACACACAGCTGTTGCTGGGTGCCATGGACCAGGTTGCAAGGTGTCTGCTTGTCAGCAGGTTGTGCAAACCCCAACAGGTGCGACGCCTCATACAGCTGCAGTAAGCCATAGGAATGGATAGGGTACTTGATTGTCCCAAACTGGACCGCAGGACGCCTGCAGGCGCCTAGATTGCAACTGGGGTTGTGCCGGTGCGTGAGCGGGGTACACGGTGTGCTCCGCTCGGAGCCGTGACGCTGTCTCTACAGCACTTTCTGACTGTACATGACAAATATACAACGAAAGGTCGTGTAGGGGCGAGCAATGCAGCCGAGTACAGCTAGCGAACCGTGGTGCTTTTATGCCCACCTGCACAAACCAATCAAGGCGGAGGAGACTGATCAGGGCCAGGGTCCAGCAGCCTTGCACCTGCCTGACGTGCTTGCGCAGGTGCGTAGTTGCAGCTGGTTTACTGCTCGGACAAGTCTGAGTCAAGCTGCGTGGGCTATCTCACAAAACATCATGACCAGGTCAGACATGCAGCCCGTGTGAGACGTCTCCATTAATGACAGGCTGTCGGGAGTCCGGTTTCGAGGGTGTCAGGCGGCCATGCAAACGATGGCTCTATTGCTGCTACAGCTGCTGCCACTGCTGCTGCCACTGCTGCTGCTGCTGCTGCTGCTGCTGCTATGCATGCAGGTCTTTGGCTTTGTTGACAGCAGCACCCTGCGCGCCACAGCTCCTCTGGTCTGCAAGCAGTGGCACCATGCTGCGCAATGCCCACTGCTGTGGATGCCCCGCCTAGATCCCCAGCTCCTGGCGGTTGCAGCACAACAGCAACAGCACAAGCACCAGCAGGCCCCTAGTCTCACATCAGCAGGCATGGCTCCTGCCAACGTCAGCCAGGCAGCCTTTAACATTGCACAAGCGTCATGCCCAACCAGCAACACAGGGCTGAGCCTTGCGCTGCTGCAGCATGCAGTGTATGGCTGTAACCTGCTGCGCAACCCCTGCTTCCTCAGTAGCCGCAATGCATGCCGCCGTCGCAGCGGCAGCGGCGGCAGCAGCATCAGCAGCAGCGCTGCGATTGTGCACAAAACCCGTGCTGTGCTGAGCCCGGAGCAGCGGCTGGCATGGGTGCGTGGCACGTATAAGCTGTCTGGGTATGTAGCCTGCTTTGCTCAATGCCGCCCGAACTGCACCGACGCATGCACATGCTTTAGTTGTGCACCGTGCCAAGGGCAAGCAGGCAGTCTTGCTGCTGCCACTTACAGCAGCTGTGCACTGCCCGGCAGGGTGCCGTCTGCCTGAACAATCATCTGCCACTGCATCGCCCTGTACTCTCCTAAACGACTTGAGTGTGGTACGATCACCTCATGAGCGGAGCATCGGCTTGCTGGGCCAGTGCCTGAGGTCAGGTGTCAACACTGAAGATGTGTTGTACTGTATGTGTTGGTACCCATCAAGCCAGTTCTGAAGCTGTTGCTGTTGCTCCTGTTCCTCCTGCTGCAGGTGACCACTGCGGGTGAGCCCAGCCCCTGCATGTGGCAGTGCCCGCCGGTGGGCCTGCCAGCAGACGCAACCCCGCCCCCGCCACCCCTGCCGTACCCCAGCAACCGCAGCAGCAGCAGCAGCAGCAGCAGCGGCCTTTCAGGGCAGCTGCAGGGGTGGCTGCGCGGTGCGATCGCAGCTGCTGCGGTGGCCGCACCTGCCGGTGTAGCTGCTGCTGCTGCTGCTGTTGGTGGCGGCCGCCGCGGCACAGCAGCTGGGTGTGCAAGTGCTGGTGGCAGCGGCAGCGGTGGTGTTGGCAGCAGTCATGCTGGCGATGTGAGCTGCTTGGCGACAGGCAGCAGCTGTGCTGAGGTGGTGCAGGTGAGACAGGGGCCTGGCAGTCACGGGCCCGGGGGAGGTTTCTCCACTCTGCAAGCTGCTACCACTATGACTGCGCTGCAGCTGTCATTTGCTGCCACACAGCGCAGCTGCTGCAGCAGCCCATTGCATCGGCCGCCGGCCGCTTGCGTGCTTCTGCCAGGCGCGAATCAGGGAGCGCATGTCGATGTGCTGGTTTGGTAGGCAGCAAGCTGGTCTTTGTTGCCGGAGGGGCTCGCTGCCTGGGGCCTGCAGCAGCAGCAGCTGCAGCCAGTCTTGCGTCATACCCGCCAGCACTTTTGTGAGTGCATGCTATCTAGCTTGCCTGTGCGTGGCCTGCTTGTACGGGCCCTGCTGCTGTCGTGCTGCCTGGCCAGGTCATCGACCTGATGGAGGAGCTGATGGCACGCGGCCTGCAGCAGCAGCTGGCAGCAGCACTGCTGGACAGCGCAGGACTGGCCCTGGGGCTCAGCGTGTGGGTGGCAGCGCCACAGCAGCAGCAGAGCTCCGACACCCCTCGCCCTGATGCCAGCACAGCCTCAGCCGCAGGCCTTGGAGCAGCAGGCGCTGGCGCAGGGCAGGCGCACTTTGCTGCCGCGCTGATGCTCGACGACGGCACTGTGCCGCTGCGCAGCTTCCAGCGCTTTGTGCGGCGCGACAGCAGCCACCAATTCTTCAGCGGGCGGCTGGCGGTCGAGCCGGGGGGCTGGCACAGGTGTGTGTGCAGTCGGTGGTGGCTGTTGGGCCCTGCGCAGACAAACACTGCCGTGTTTTGAACCCTCGCCTGCGCGTCAGCCGCATACGCATCCAAAGTGTTTATGCAGGCACTGCTGTGGGTGCATGAGGTGCCTGGACACATCATGTGCATGTAACGCTCGGCATGCGCGTCGTCTGTGTGTTGTCGAGTCGTGCGGCAGGCGTGGTGTGGCTTGCCCTGGCTGCCAGCGGGGGTCCTGCAAACCAACGCACGGCGCTGTCACAGGAAGCACGGCCATGCCCTGCAACTTGTGCTCGACTGTCTCGGTAGCTGTGAAGCCCTTCCCGCCAGCATGCAGCTTGACCGTGTTCCTGTGCTGACTGCTGCATGCTGCTTCCCACACCTGCTGCCTGGCATCACAGCTGTCTTGACACCAGCATGTTGCTGATGTGCTGTGCGCTGCCTGTTGGCCCTGCAGGTACGCCTACCTGCTGCCAGCCGTCCCTCGAGGCTGCAGGCGCGCTGTTGTGCTGCTGCGTGGGCGCGGCCCACAACCTGGCTTCAGGGGCGGCACCAGCAGCAGTGGCGGCAGTGGGCCCAAATTTGCGAGTGCTCAGCTGGCGTTTATGCGGCAGGCAGACGTTGCAGAGTTTGGCGCAGGCGCGTGCATGGCCGGCTGGGCTGGCAAGCAGGTGACGGGGCCTTGACGGCGCAAAGCATGCACAGTTTTGAGGGCGGCAACAAACTATTTTAATGTCCGTGGTGGCTCATTTGCTCATTGCATTTGTATGGCCGTCGCGAGGCCCTGTCTGGCTGCTTTGTGGTGCTTTGGCGGTGCAGCTGCCGGGGTGTTGCGCTCCGGAAGAGTCCTCACATGTGTGGTGCCATTGTGTTATTGTATCACTACTGGCGTGGTGCTTCGAGCACTTGACGTTGTTTGTCGGTGTTTTCTTCGATGAACATTGTACCCATCCATTGTACAATGCCATGTGTAGCAAAGACGACAGTTGTACATCAGTCGCAGCTTTATCTGCCTTCAAGGGTGTGGCATGGCCGTTGTGTAATGTAGGTATGTGTGCGTGTGCGTGTGCGTGTGCGTGTGCGTGTGCGTGCGCGTGTGCGTGCGCGTGCGCGTGCGCATGCTGCATGGTTGATGCATCCAGCAGGAGCTGCGCAGCTTCAGAAAGAGTCTTGTCTGCGTCTGATACAAAGTTTGTACGTTTGTGTGTGATGCAAAGTTTGTGTCATGGACAAAAGCTATGTGACGATGACTGATTAACATGCAGCTGCTTGAACTGTACTTGCAACTGCACGCGGCGAAGAATTCTGTTTGTACCAGCCGCCATTGACAAGGGCCTCACTAACTATGTGTACCCCACATGCTACGGTATGTTGGCATCAAATGTGGCGGGAAATTGTTGAACAAGACACAACATGATGTGCAAAAAGGACATGGATACTGTTTGAGGATGGGCAGAGCTCAGGTATTTTGTATTTGTAACTCCAGGGTGCTTTGCATGCAGTTCATGCAGCAAATCCTCAATATAAAAGGTACACTTTGGTCAGGCTTCCCAAGCAGGTTGGAGGCCTGATGCAGGCCCAGCAGCAGTTGAGCCAGCAGGTGGGCGGCCTGATGCAGGCCCAGCAGCAGTTGAGCCAGCAGGTGGGCGGCCTGATGCAGGCCCAGTAGCAGAGTGAGGACAGGCTGATGCAGGCCATCCTCCAGCTGCAGGGGCCCAGCTGGCTGATCTGCAGTTGCAGGTGCAGCGCATGCAGCTGGCACCAACAGCAGCAGGGGCAGCAGCAGAACTGCGGATGCACCCGCAGCGCCCCTGAGCAAATGTTCAGCGCAGCGCTTGCCGGTGCCCCTGTGACACAGGACCCAGCTCACGCATCGCCGGTGCAGTTGGAGTGCATGCAGCTGGCACCAGAACAGAGCAGCGGCAGCAGCAGAACTGTGGAGCCCACGGACAGTGTCCAGAGCAACACTCTTGAGGAGGGGAAGGGGCGGCGGAGCATGCCCTGCCATGTTAGGTGTTGTTTAAGGAATGTGCCAGCAGTTGTGTGAGCTGTCGGTTTGATCTTTTGTGATTGTTTGTTGTGTGGAGTAGATGAGCGTGCGAGATTGAGCTGCAGTCACCGTATCATCAGCTGCATGCAACTGAGTCAGTGTGTCAGCCCAATTGGGTACAGCACTGGGCTGTGCAGTTGTGTGGTATGCCATGCTGCGTTGGCCCTGATTCTGGCTACTTTGGTGTGGCAACATTCTGCTGAGCCACCACCATGAGTATACCTTCTGCACCTCATCATGAGTCTGGTTGCTGCGCTGATGCGCAGGCCCCGGTCTTGCCCATGTAGCAGGAGCAGTAGTGGTGGCATCAGGCATCGGATGGTCTCAGTGTCATCATCATCATCATCATCATCATCATCATCATCATCATCATCATCATCATCATCATCATCATCATCATCATCATCATCATCATCATCATCATCATCATCATCTTCATCATCATCATCATCATCATCATCATCATCATCATCATCATCATCATCATCATCATCATCATCATCATCATCATCATCATCATCATCATGGTGTACAATGGTCTCAGTGTGTGGTAGCAGCTGGTTGTTGGGGGTGCTGATATGACGTCTGCTGCACTTGGGAGCATGCACTGCTCTGTCCGTCAGGTGTTGGCTGCCAGCCAGCAGTGCTGATGCTGCCAGCGGCAATAATTGTTGGTTAGTATTGCACAGTTGAAACATGCAGCCTGCTCAAGTTGTGCACCTGGGGCAAGTTGGTGCAAGCTCGCAGTGCACAGCTCGGCGTATATGGTGTTGTGCTAGCTCAGTCCACACAGCTGGGGATGGTCGCAAGTTCAGGCATTCTTTGACATGCATGATGGTCGGCAGCTGGACATTGTTGTCTGATGGCCCTTCACCGGGTGCAGCACTCAATGACTGTTGTCTGGTGGCACCGCCGTGCACAGAGCCTGCCGGCGAACTCTTGTGTTGGCGTGTTAGCAACGTTGCTGGTAGCCTAGGCCAGTCAAATGACATGTATGGCATGCGTGCTGCTTCTTTATTCATAGCATCGTGCTAGTAACACGTGATCTGTAACACAATTCAGTAGATGACTTTACCACTGCTGTCCTAGTCTACCAGTGCTAGAGCTCAAGTCAGCAGAACAGCCATGGACTTACCGATCTATCTATAAACTCTCGAAAGCGCTATAAGGTTAATGACTTTTGAAAGCGATTGAAATGCAGCTGTGGAAGATTGAAGATACCAGACGGTCAACATGCCTGACTACCAAGATCACCCTCCCCTGCTTACTGGTAGTCCTAGCTGTATCGCATGCCAGCATACCACTTTCATGCAACATCTGCCCACTTCGTGTCTCAGGGTTGCAGAAATACACACGCTCAGTGAAGCACAACCCAGGATGTGCGGCACTCGAATGGCCGGACTGAGGCCCCTGCAGCATCAAAGCCTCTGAGCTACGAGTGCACACCTTGTGCCTGCTAAGAGGGAGTGCAGGTGACGCTACCAAAAGCTACAAACTACCCAGCATCAGCTAAATCCGATCCTATCGGCTGATCAGGCATTGCAACACCAGCAGCACCGCCGCAGTGAGCACTGCAGGGCTCAAACACTACGGAGATCAAAACCTCAATGAAACAACCGGTCAGCTGACCGCCGCCGGCAAATGCCCAGCCATGCAATGCAAAGAGACATCACAAGTACAGTGCTCACAAACACGCAATTTCGTCACATGTATGTACCTGTGAGCGACACTTGACCCCATGGGTGCTGGCCCGTGTTGCAGGGCCACAATGGACACCGCATATGTACGAGAAACAAGATAGGTAACAAGTCAGCTGTCATGCGTCATTACTGTCAAGGCAAGAGGCACCCCTCTCCAAACCACAGGACACTCGCGTTGGGACACGCGTGCTGTCGCCAGGACGCACAGGCAAACGCGCCGCCCACGCCCTGAGCCACCTCGGCTAGCCATGCTGCCCTCCCCAACCCGCCCCACCCAGCCGTAACAGGCAGCAGACGGCGGCACATGTGTGCGCCTGCTCGCGCAGCGGCGGCTGCGCCACATGGTGCCGCGGCAGCAACATCGGTGGACACGGCAACTAGCTGCCGCACATCAGGCACGAGTCCTTGTTCTCCAGGCTGCACACCATGCGCGCCAGCTGCGCCTCACGCTCCTCGTGCGTCATGCCGTCGGCGCCCACCAGGCTCATGGCGCCCAGCGCCTTGCGCGCCGGCGACAGCATCTGCTGCGCTGCCGCACCCGGCTGGCCGCGGCTGGGTGACATCAGCGCCGCCGCCTCCGGCACCTCAGCCTGCTTCTGGTTGATCAGCAGCGACTCCTGGTCGACCGTGAACTTGATGGCGTCCGCAGCTGCGCGCGTGCGCAGGTAGTACATGCCGGTCTTCAGCCCCTGCAAAAGTAATGCAAGGCAGATGGCACACAGCGGGTCAGCACAGACGACGGTCGACTGACGGTAGGGCAAACCAAGGAGGCAGCTGCAAGAATTCTCACAGTAGCGAACCTCTGCATGCGCAACAATCTGGCACCTGGGCACACCTGCCATCGAAGGCGCCAACAACCCCCATCAGCAGCGGATTGCAAGCAGGTACGCAGCCAAATCACTCGTGATACGCCGCCTGTTGCTGCGGTGTGCCAAAAGCGAAGCGGCTGCATACCTGCTTGCAAGCCGTTACTGGTTTTTGCTGGTGTGTTTGATGGCAGGTGCGCCCAGCAGAAACAGCAGCAGCCTCCACCCACCTTGCGCCAGGTGTGGAAGTGCAAGCTGGTGAGCTTGCCAAAGTTGGGATCGCTCAGGTGCACGTTGAACGACTGGCTCTGGTCGATGTAGGCGCCGCGGTCGGCCGCCATGTCCACCAGGATGCGCTGCTTGATCTCCCACACCGTCTTGTACAGCTGTTTGAGGTGCATGGGAATATCCAGGCCCTGCACGCTGCCGTTGGCTGCGACCAGCTCGTTCTTGAGGGCTGGGTTCCACAGGTTCATGGCTGTGAGGTCAGCCTGCAGGGTAGGGTGAGCAGCAGCACAATGCAACAGGACATACAAAGCTCAAGCAAGGCAGGGACGATGCGGGACAGCTCAGATGCAGGACTTACATGCGACTGCTGGCAGACACATGACAGACGTGGACATGACAGTACATGTAGTAACATGTGTCTCCCTGTGCTGAGATGCATAGCTCAGCACATGGACACGCGCGCATGCCCAGCGCGGCAGCACAGCAGCAGGGGCCAGCCAGCTGGTGTTACTGCAGCCACTTACCAGCAGGTGCTGGTTGACGACCGTGAACTCGCCGCTGAGCACGCGCCGCACGTAGATGTTGCTGGTGTAGGGCTCAAAGCACTCGTTGTTGCCCAGGATCTGGCTGGTGCTGGCGGTGGGCATGGGCGCGACCAGCAGGCTGTTGCGCACGCCGTTGGCTGAGATGTCTGCGCGCAGTGCGTCCCAGTCCCAGCGGCCGCTGGAGGGCTGCAGGGTATGAAATCAAACGAGGGAGAAACACAGGCAGCAGGGCAAATAAGTAATTGATGTAACAGAGGAAAGGATATGTTACATGCAGCAGTGACACCACAAGGCTACTCTGTTGCGCACCTATTCATGTCCGTCTGCATGCAGGCAACAAGCTGACGGGTTATGCCCACCTTGACGCCCCACATGTCATGCTGCAGCACGCCCTTGCTGACGGGGCTGCCCTCGTACGTCTCGTACGCGCCCTCAGCCTTGGCCAGCCTGCAGCTGGTCTCCAGGCTGGCATAGTAGATGGTCTCAAAGATGTCCTTGTTCAGCTGGCACGCGTCCTCGCCGTCAAAGGGCATGCCCAGCAGCAGGAACGTGTCGGCCAGACCCTGCAGGACGAGCGTCGAGCAGCAGCGGCGGCGTCAGCACACACACAGCGAGACACGCACACGCGCCACAGGCCGGGAACCAGCCACGTGGCTGAGCAGCAGCTGCCTCTGCTGCTGCCCGCCCACAAGCAGCTGTTGCAGCTGGTTCCTGCCGCACTCCACCTGCAAAACAGGCCTGCCCGTCACCACCGATCTGCACAACGCAACAAACCAAGGCTGTGGCTGCCACGTGGATGTGCACAGCCCTGTGCAAGCCCTGCGCCCACCTGCACGCCGAGGCCAATGGGCCTGTGGCGCATGTTGGAGCGGCGCGCGGTCTCCGTCGGGTAGTAGTTCACGTCGATGATCTTGTTCAGGTTGGCGGTGACCACGCGCGTCACCTCAGCCAGCTTCTCAAAGTCGAAGAAGCGGCTCTTGGCGCCCAGCGAGCCCACCAGCTTGCGCGACTCGTAGCCGGGACCCTGCAAGGCGGCGGGGCGCGGCATTGCGGCGGCGGGTGGGCAGGGCGCTAGCAGTGAGCTCAGAGGGCACCAGCCCATGCGGCAGGAGAGGACTTGCTCAGCAGCAGCTCAGGCAGCAAGGCAGGAGATATCGGGTGCAAGACAGATAGTGTTTATTTTCCTGGATCAAACAGGCGACGGTTGCAGCTCAGCTGGCATAGCAGCTGGACCATGCAGGTCAAGAAAGGAGACCAGCTGAGTCACAGTACCACATTGCTTTCAGAAGTTCCCCAGCATGCAGGCGTTAACTGCAGTTACGTGCAGCAACCGGTGACAGCAGCCCAGCACATCCAAGACAAGTCTGTGGCTTGAGGCAGGGAACAAAAGCTCAACCCTACTTCCAACACGTTCGGAGAATATCACCAGCAGGAACAGGATGTCTGCTTGGCTGGCCTGCGAGCCGCTGCAGTGTCTCACCTGGGAGCCCTGCTCACGCACAAAGCGTGGCAGCGCGATGGATGCCAGGTTGCACACTGCCGTCTCGTCAGGGCTGGTGTACTCCACAATCTCCGTGCACAGGTTGCTGCACTTGATGGTGCCCAGGTTCTGCTGGTTGCTCTTGCGGTTGCAGCTGTCCTTGAACAGCATGTAGGGGTTGCCCGTCTCGATCTGCGCCTCCAGCACTGCAAACCACAGCTGCTGCGCACGCACCACCTTGCGGGCGCGACCCTCGTCCTCGTACCTGCAGGATGGCCAGGTCACAGCAGCACAAGGGGTGAGGCGTCTGCAGAGAAAAAAGCTGTGACATGCGACAACTTGCAGGCACACGGCACATATTCAACATGATGACAGGGGGACCAGTTGAATCGCTGCAGCGCAGGAGCAGGCATCCCGCCAGTGCTGCAATGCTGTGCCAGGCCTATGGCAGCGTGCTGAACCAGCACCCGAAGCATACAGTGCAACGGACATCCTGCAACAAGCGCCATTCTGGCATGCGTGCATCCAGAACTCTGCGACGCACCCGCCGCAGATGCCGGCCGCGGCACCCACCTGGTGTACAGCTTGTCAAACGCCTCGCCCCACACCTCAGCCAGGCCCGGCGCCTCGTTCGGGCAGAACAGGCTCCAGTCCTCGTTGGCCTCGACGCGCTGCATAAACAGGTCGTTGATCCACAGGCCGTAGAACAGGTCGCGCGCCCGCGCCTCCTCCTTGCCGTGGTTCTTGCGCATGTCCAGCCACTCGAAGATGTCCGCGTGCCAGGGCTCCAGGTAGATGGCGAAGGCGCCCTTGCGCTTGCCGCCCCCCTGTGCGGTTGCAGCAGAATGCAGGGCAGCAGAGCAAGGCAGCAGGTGCATGTGGTGAGGCTGCAGCGATGAGCTTAGAGTTCAGATGAAGACGTCTGCTGTGCTCACAGAACAAGGATCTGGCAGCTGCACACACTTGCTGCAACATTGGCCTGACCGCAGCAGCCTCAACAGCACAGCATGCAGTCACAGGGACAGCACCAGCTGCAGCAACGCCGCACCCACCACCCCAGCTGCCCGCCAGCAGCACACACCTGGTCCACGTAGCGTGCGGTGTCGTTGAACACACGCAGCATGGGCACGATGCCGTTGCTGGCGCCGTTGGTGCCGCGGATGTAGCTGCCCGTCGCGCGGATGTTGTGGATGCTGATGCCGATGCCGCCCGCGCTCTTGCTGATGACGGCGCACTCCTTGAGGCTGTCGTAGATGCCCTCAATGCTGTCGCCCTTGCAGCACAGCAGGAAGCAGCTGCTGAGCTGGGGCCGGGGCGTGCCTGCAGGGCACAGGCAGCAGCGGCAAGGCTCAGGGTCGACGCAGCAGCGGGAAGCCACGGCAGAGCTGCCAAACACAAAGCAGAGGCTTGCTGCCGCATTCCGCCAAGTGCATCGAGCCCTCCGCTACAAGCTGCCCGACACGCCATGCGTGTCACAACGGAGCTGGCAGCTTGCTGTACACCTCAGCAGGCCGCCGGCAGGGAGCAGTACAGCCCAAGCCGGCAGCACACCTGCGTTGAACAGCGTGGGGCTGGCGTGTGTGAACCAGCGCTCGCTGAGTAGGTGGTACGTCTGCACCGCAGCCTCCACGTCGCGCATGTGGATGCCGAGCGCGACGCGCATGAGCATGTGCTGGGGGCGCTCCACAACCTTGCCGTGGATGCGCAGCAGGTAGGAGCGCTCCAGGGTCTGTCGACGAATTAGACAATAAGGCAAAGGTGCAGAGGGGAGGGGTTGCAAGACATGTCAGCAAGGGGTTGAAGATGCAATGGCAGGCTGAACCAAGCAGAAGCAGGACGCATAGTACAGGTGGCAGGCAGCACGTCCACTGCTACGGACCAGTTGCACCACACCCTGACCGGCATGCCAGCATGCTGCCGCAAGATGCCAGAGGGCTGCCTACAAAAGTGCCCCTGCTGTCACTTCACAGGCCATGGCCAACCCGCTGCACTGTCCACCAACAACAGCTTACCTTGAAGCCGAAGTAGTCATAGTCAAAGTCCCTGTCATAAATGATTTCACTGTCAAGGCGGTCAAGGTTCTGCAGCAGCAGCAGCAGCAGCAGCAGCAGCAGACGTGAGAAAGACAGCCAGCACGCGGGTGAGATAGACAGCAAGAGCAGGAGAGCTGGCAGGCGTGAGCGATTTGTAGCAAGATGACGCAGCAGGGTGGTTGCAAATGCTGCCATAACATACATGCAGCAAGCACTCAGAAGCAGCAGGTAAAACAGAGCCAGCATGCAGGCACAAGAGGTTTAAGCGCGTACCTGCACAATTATTTCGTAAACCTCGTCTGAGATGAGGGGCGCTGGGTCACCATTTTTTGGGTTGACATGCTCGTTCATCAGCTTGGCACTGCAAAGGGTGGCAGGCAGCAGGACCTCAGCATTGGACAGTGCAGGCCACCACAGACACAGCATGACAGCCTGCCACCGGCTCAGTAGCTTGCTGGTTAATCCCCCTTTCCTGTGGACGCACTCACGTCATTGAGAAGGACTTGAGGGTGTTCTTGTGCAGGTTGGACACGGCGATCCTTGCTGCCAGCTGCAGGCACAGACGTGAGGGTGAGCCGTGAACCGCAGTGAAGGGCGGTTATGAGCACACTACTTACCAGTGCGTAGTCCGGGTGCATGGACGTCATTGCAGCTGCTGTCTCTGCTGCAAGCTCGTCCAGCTCGCTCGTTGTTACGCCGCGATACACGCCTGCAGCCACTTTCTGCGCCACGAGCACCTACAAACGCAACAATTGTACACGATGAGACACGCTGAGTGGGACTGCCCCACTGATTGCTGCAGCTGCACATGCTGCTGACCTGCGTGCTGCGGTCTGCTGGGCACTCACCGGGTCGCAGAACTGCGTGTTGAGCCCATAGCTGAGTTTGTTGATGCGTGCTGTGATCTTATCGAAGCGCACAGGCTCCTGTCTGCCGTCCCTCTTCACCACATACATGGTTGCTTGCTGCTCACAACACAGAAAGGGACTAAGGACCAGTCTGATTCATGCAATTGTATACGATTGACGTCCTGCAGCAAAGTAGTACCTGACAACTGCGGCAGACGTCCACTATATGGGCGTGCGTAGGCAAAACTGACCACTATGTCATTGCGGTTCTCATTTGAATTTGTTCAAAAGCATGGTGCGCTCACAATCCTCTGACACCTTAAAATAGCTTGAAACTTACGATTGGTATATTATTTACTATTTGTATGGCCCTTGACGGTGTGGGGGTGCTGTTTCGGTTGGTGTGGCAGGGACACTGGCATTGGCAAGCAACGTGGTGCTGCAGTCAGTTTCATTGAGTGTTGACGCCCCCTCCGTCTTCCATCTAACATGATTTCGTTGAATCTTTTGTTTAGAGCATTGGTGGAATCACGTATGCTTGCATGTTGGCCCGACAGTTGAACTTATGTAACTGCACAGGTGAGTCATGGAGCCAAAGAGTGCACTTCATCAATGTCAATGCACAATCCAACTGGTGCATCTGATCTTAGCATCAGCTGGCAGCAAGCAAGCTGCACTGCTCCCACTTGCTATGTACTGCTTGGCTGACATGCAGTGACCGCACCTTTCAAGTCATGCATCAACATTCAAGGCATGCATGCAGTGCATCACGCTTAGCTGTGCTCATTCAGAAGGGGACCCCGCTCACCGCCTTTGACCAATGACATAGCAGCAGCACGCTGCATGCACAAAGTTTACAACGATGCTGTTGCTGTTCATTCATCTCCCCCTGGTGACCACTGGTGCTCACGGGCCACCTCACCTTAAAGTATATGTAGTGCTAGCTTTAGACACTAGCCGAAGCAACAGTTGGATCGTCCATGACGCGTACACGATGTAATGTCTGAGGCCAGCACTGCTTAACATGCAGTATAGTGTTAATGTGTCAATGCATGCTGCAATCCCGGTAGCACCCTGAGCTGCAGGCATACAGCGAGGGGCTTTGCGCACCAGGGCGCAGTGTACAGCAGCGAGCAACCACTGGAAGCTGCTGTAATATGGCCCCAGCCCAATCAGGCCCCCCTACATATATGTGAGCTTCCACTGACTGACAGGTAGGGCCTACCAGCTCTGTTCAAACAAATCACATGTCGACCATTGAGCAGCATACTACACTGACAACACATATCTAGCAGCAGTCACAACGGTTGCTCCATGCATGTGAGTGGGTGGTGGGCATTAGGCATGTACTGAATGCTAGTGCCGTGTCCTATCACATATCTGCTGTCTCCAGTAGCTTTGCCAACTTGGTGACAAACAAATAATGCACATGCGAGCACGTCACATGCAACGGTACGCGCCTCATGCATCTACCACCCACGACACACACAGGATGCCCTGAACCCTGAATTTTGCGGGCCTGGAGGCTCCTCACCCAATACACCGCAGTGCACAGCATGCATTGCTGGGCGCACTGTGGTTGACTCAGCCCACAAGCATATGCATGCTGCAACTGCACTGCTTTCCTGCGACATGGCACCGACGCAACACACACACCCTATGCCTGCAGCCTTACGCTGCTGTACATGCGCCCACTGCTTCCCTTTGCAGCACCATTGTTTGTAGAGTCAACGCTGCGCTGAGTCGTGCTGCTGCCACCACCAAGCTGGCCGCGTGCCGCTGCTCCATGCCCAAGCCGGAGAGGGGCACTCAGCTGTGCTGCTGCCTTGGCTGCAGCCAGGCACTGCTGCTGCTTCTCCCGCAGCCTTGCTGCTGCCACTGCTGCGGCATCTCTGGGAGCAGACACACTCAGCCTGCAGGGGTGCAGCAGCATGACATTCAAGCTAAAATTTACCTCACACGACGCTTCGCCAAGCTGCGGTGCTGTCGCCAGCGGCAATGCACTCAACAAGCAGTACACACTAGTGTGTGCAGACCATCACATCAAGCTTTTTGGTACATTCTGTGCACGGCTGTCAGTACTGCGGATCGACGCTGGTAGGCCGGCTCAGACGCACCAGGGAACGTATGATGTTGCGGGAATGCCCCGCAACTGCAAGTGCCATGCAGCTCAGCTCAGCTAGCCGTAGCTGTTGCAGCTGCACACAGCTGGTCTGGAGCATTGCATAGCCCAGGCTGTGCCATGATGCCGTGCCAGGAAAAGAGCAGTGCATCCTCACCTGTACGGCACGTGGCTGCCCCCTGCAGAGTGTAGCTGCAGGTTTTGTGGGCTGAGCAAAGCTCCTGCGCACAAGCCCGGGCTGCCACCAGACACATCATGATGGAGCGCCAGCCCGCCACTGCTGCTGCGGCTGTTGCCACCGCCGTCAGCGCTGTTGCGGCTGCTCCTGCTGCCCAGCAGCTGCCTGCTGCTGCTCGCACACTCTGCGGCGCTGCCAGGCTGACTGCTGCCATCTTCGGCACCAGTCAGCACCGGCTGCATGCGGCCTGCAGCAGCACGTGATGCACTGCCGCTGCTGTCCTGCCTGTTATGAGAGGGCTTAATCAGCAGCAACTGCTGGCTGCTGCTGCTGCTGCTAGCTGCGCTGATGGGCCTTGAACCTGGCAAGGCACTTGACGGCCGTGGTAAACCGCCACCAGCAGCAGGAGCAGCAGCAGCAGCTTCTCGGCTTGCTAGGAGCCAGCTTGCTGCAGCAGCACTGCCGGGGCGAGAGCTTGATTGTCGCTGCTGCTGCTGCTGCTGCTGCTGCTGTTCAACAGTGGGTGAGCAGCGTCCAGAGCTCATGGCGGCAGCACGAGCGCTAGCTGTGCGCTGCTGCTGCTGCTGCTGCTGCTGCAATGACAATGCAGTGCAGCTGCGTGGCAAGCTAGCGGGCAGCATGTGGAAGCCTGCACCCCGTGTTATCTGCAGGCTTGAGGGGCTGCGGCAGCAAGCATAGCACCAACACCAAGGCCATCTGGCAAGCAGGCTTGGGCGTGCATGCATTGTGCATGTTTGTTTGCGCAGCATAGCCCTGGATCACCTTGGACAGGTTGGGGATGGTGGCACTGTTGGTGTCACTGTACGAGTAATGGAGCTACGCGCAATCAGTGTTGTGCACAATGCTTTGACGTGTCAGATAAATTATGTCAAGAGGCCTGACAGCGCAGCATACCTGAAACACCCAATGCTGCGCGACATGAGACGCGTGTCAATGCTGTAGCTGTAATACGGCTGAGCAGACCTGGCGCGCTGCTGCTGCTGCTGCTGCCGCCGTTGCCCACCCGCCTGCGCCTGCAGTGCCTGCCGGCCAAACAGCCGCCGTGCAGTCTGCGTGGCTGCTGCTGACCAGGGCCGTGCAACACCACTGGCAGCTGCTACTGCGTGCAATCTAGCCGAAGCAGCGCGCCGCTCACGCTGCTGCTTGTGCCCACTTTGCTGCTGCTGCAGGGTGCTGTACGGCAGCTGCATGTGCAGCAGTGCTGTGGGTGACGTCCTGCCTGAGCCAGCATAGCTTGCCGTGTTGAAGCTGACATTGTCTGTAATGTCTACTGACTGGCTGCGGGGGTCCTGCAGCAGCCAGTAGTGCACGAAGCAGGAATACCTGGAAGGCCACCTTAGTGGCATGAGCCTTGTCAAAATGCGGATGTGAAACAGGTGCTGTCAAGGGTTATGAAGGCACTGTTTGCAACGCGATACCTGCATGCTGCTGGTTTGGTCACTTCCACTTACCTCAGCATGCTCGTCTATTGTGTCCAGCTGGCTACCACGCCTGTTGCTGCTGTTGTTGCTGCTGCTGTCACCCACGCTGCCTGCACCTTGCAGCGCATAGTCAGCAGCTGCAGCACCCGGGCCTGCGCTGCTGCACTGATGGTAGTGCAGCTGACCAGCGGCTGCAGCAGCAGTACCAGCAGCAGCGCCAGCTGAGGCCGCCTCCATGAGCCGTTGCAGCCCAGTGGGGGTGCGGCTGCTTGGGGTTCCAGGCAGTGCTGTTTGGCTGAGGCAGACGGCATGAAGTGCTGCAAACTGTTGCTGCTTCTGCACCTGCTGGTGCTGCCATTGCGGATGTGCTGCTGCAGAGTCAGCTGCATGACTGAGTTCATGAGCAGGCACAGGCCTGCTGCTGCTGCTGCTGCTGCTGCTGCTGGTGCAGGAGGCATCTGTAGCAGGCGGAAAAGCACGCAGACTTGGGAAAAGAAAGGAAGAACTGCAACCTGAGTTTTCACAGTTCGCACAGCTACAGCGCAGTAATAGCTGCTGCAACCACAAACGCCCTTTGGACCGCTCGACATGGTGTGGCGGCTGAATGGAATGCTGTGTTGTGAGCATTGCACACCTGTGCACATTCGAAGGCCTTTGCTGTTGCTGCTGGCAGGGGCCTGCTTGCTTTTGCAAGAGCAATTGCTGACTGGTCCTGCAGCTGCACACTGCCGACTTGCGCTAGCCGGCCGGGTCCGTAGGGCGTGCATGGCTGTGCATGGCTGTTGTGGAGCATAAGTATGGTGATGCTCCGCTGCTGCAGCAAGCTCTGAGGCTGGAGTGCCTGATGCTGACTGTGCAGCCTCAGCCTGAGCTAGGGGTCCCAGTGCAAACATCTGCCTGCTGCTCACTGAATGAGTCCGCGTGCGTTTTTAGGCAGTAGTTGAGGCTATGAGTATATGTTTGTGTTCTGGTCAAGCTATCTCACGTGCTGGCACCTCCTGGACGGGCTGTAAGCCATGCACTCAGGGCAGCAGTACGACATGTTGGTTGTGCAGCAACGCCGTCCGTATCTTCAGTGTATGACGCAGTAGTTGCTTTGTGACTGATTGTGGTAATGGTTGCTTCGCAATGTATGGGGGCATGTTCATCACTGGTGACAGGAGTTCGGGAACTTCGGGTGACACAGCAGTAGTGCAAGCAGAGCTACAACAAAAAATTGCGTTTGTACTAAGAATTGGCAGTTTAACAGCAGCAGGCACTAACTGGGTGACGTTGGCACTAGGTTTCTGCTCAATCACGTGCAGCACTTTGCGTGCTGCACAGCCTGCCACAGCGCTGCAGGTGGAGCTATTACATCTTTTTCGTATTGCTGCTGTCTGGTACTACCCTGATCACAAGTTCAACATGTATCTGTCCAGCCAATCCAGTATGTACAAGTGCAACTCCAGGTCCTGTGCGCGCTCCCGCACGACCACGCGTGTTCATGCTCTCTTACAAGCTGATAAGAGCAAAACCGCCACCTACAGCGGCAAGGGCGTGAACCCGCCTGCACAGGGCAAGCACTTCCTGCACTTGGACGACTTCACAAAGGATGAGCTGCTGGACATGCTAGATCGCGCGAAGAACGCAAAGTCAAACTTTTACGCCCGTGATGAGAGCTTCAAGCCGTTCAAGGGCATGAGCATGGCGATGATCTTCACAAAGCCCTCAGCACGCACCAGGGTATCATTCGAGACGGTGAGGCGAGCTGTGTGGCAATTTGTATGGCACATTGGCGAGATGTTGATTGATTAAAGTCTATAACACCTCCAACTGGGCAGCTGGCTCGTACCGGCTTATGTCGGTATGCTATGACAACAGCAACATGTGCTGCTGCTGTTGCTGCTGCCCCTGCTCTTGCAGCAGTCCCAACTTGGGTGCTAGCAGCAGCTTCTGACTTGAAGCACAGCGATAGACTTTACTGTGCACTTACATTCTCGCATGCACCAGCATCAGGCGTGCAATCAACAGCAGTGATTGTAATGGTGGACAAGCGAGTGCATGAGGGTGCAAGCATATTTGCGAGGTGTCCACGGCAAGAAATGCGCGCCTGCAACCTGCACAAGCACAGGTTGAATTACTATTTGTAGTAAGTTCAGCAGTTCTGGCACTTGCCCATTGCTCCTGCCAGCACTCTGGATGTGTCAGGCTGTACCTAGAGGCGCAATGCTCACCACAGCAGCATGCCGTGGTTGTGTGTGCAGGGCTTCTACCGGCTGGGCGGCCATGCAGTGTACCTGGACCCCAACACGATCCAGATCGGCAAGCGGGAACCCACCAGGGACATTGCCCGAGTGCTGTCTGGCTACAATGACGTCATCATGGCGCGCCTGTTTGGCCATGACGATCTCCTGGAGCTGGCAGAGTTCTCCAAGGTGGGGGGGGGGCCACGGAGTGCAGCGGCAGCAGCAGCAGCAGCAGTAGCCAGCATCAGATTGAGCGAGACCGGCAACGGCTGTGAGAGCGGGGTTTGACAAGTGAGGGTGGCAGCAGCTGGCCCTGTGAGTGTTCATTACGAGCATGAGGGCGCCGGCAGCTTGCGACCCACAATGAGCATCTGACACTGATCAGGCATGCAGCACTGGGTCGGCAGCAGCAGCGTTACAACAGCTCAGCGCGGCCAGTCAGCGCTGGCAGTACATGTGCGTCCTGCATTGGCAGCGCACCCTGCTGTAAGCCAAGTTTCGTCCCGTCTTGCTGAGCTCTTCCACGCTGCCCCTCGTGTCCAAGCTCAAAACCAGCGAGCACGCCTGACTGCCGCTGCTCCCTGTGCACTGCCTGGCCTTGCTGTGGTCTGGCTGACGCATCTGCTGCCTTGCTGTTTGTGCTGGCGGGCCGGCCTCGCTGCAGGTGCCTGTGATCAACGGGCTGACCGACTACAACCACCCTTGCCAGATCATGGCTGATGTGCTGACCATCATGGAGGTCAAGGGCAAGTTTGAGGGACTCAAGGTGCGCCAGAAAGTGTGCACACGCCCTGCAGAAACACGTGCAGCACTCTACGGTGTCATCGTGCCTGTAACAGCTGGCGACATACGGCTTCGTGCATGCCTGACATACAGACAATTGTGCTGCTGCTGCTGCTGCTGCTGCTGCTGCTGCTGCTGCTGCTGCTGTAGGTGGTGTACGTGGGTGACGGCAACAACATGGTGCACAGCTGGCTGCGGCTCGCAGCGCGCATCCCGTACGAGTTTGTGTGCATCTGCCCACCAGGTGGGCTCCTCGCCCGTGACTACAGCAGGTGCAGGGAGCAGGGACACGCCGCAGCCGCAGCCTGCAGCGCCCGCCGCTTGACAAGATGGTAACCGAACATCCCCGAGCTCCATGAAGTTAGGCATTCCACGACCCGGATGGCACTAAAACTGCGAGGGCTCGACGTGTGCCTGTCTGCGGCGCATCGATGCTCACACAAGCGGCATGTTCAGCATCGTCAACTGCGCGCTGCTGCTGCAGGGTACGAGCCTGACGAGGCCACGGTGGCGCTCGCAAAGGCGGCCGGCATCTCGAGCATCTCAATCTCGAACGACCGCAACGCGGTGAAGGGCGCTGACGTGATCTACACTGACGTGTGGGCCAGCATGGGGCAGAAAGACACGCTGGAGAAGAAGCTGCGGGACTTTGGCCCCTACCAGGTGCGCCGCATGCGCTGCCTCTGTTTCACTGTTTGTGTATGACCAGGCTCAAGGTGCTTGGTCGCACAAAGTACGGTGTGTCGTGAAGGGCTTCACTCAATATCATGCAACGGCATTTTGTCAGCAGCACGACGACAGCGGCATGTGACTGCTGGCGTTGCTCTGCTTTGGCAGTCACCTGCTGCCACCTGACCGCCGCTATACTGCCTCCCGTTGTTGTTTTTCCTAATCCTCTGCCGATGCTGAACTTACACCACTGCTGCTGCTGCAGGTGAACGAGGACATGATGGCGCTTGCAGGGCCGCAGTGCACCTTCATGCACTGCCTGCCTGCCGAGCGCGGCCTGGAGTGCACCGACGCCGTCATCGAGAGCGCAGCCAGCGTGGTGTTCCAGGAAGCGGAGAACCGCATGCACATGCAGAACGGCATCATGCTGCACTGCCTGCAGAGCCTGGCCAAAAATTGAGGCCTGCAGCTGCTGACGGGCGCACGGCGTAGCTAGCAATATGGGTGCATGCATGCAGGTTGCTGTGGTGTGTTTGGGCATGCTGGGCTGGGTCGAGCCTGGCTGGTGAAACCGCTGCAGCTGCTGCTGCCTGCATGCATGGGGCGTACTAGCTGCAGCTGTTTGAATGCAGCAGCTACACCAGACAATTGTTGCAAGTGGCTAGTGCATAGTAGTGTATTAATGCTGTGTACATGCACCCACTGGGTCTTGTATTCATGGGCTGTGCAGCAGTTCGGTCACGATTGATAGATGCTCAGCGATTCTGGCTGTGGCTGCTGCGCTTGTTGCTGCTGTGCGGTGGAGTGCCTGCGCAGCAACTTAATGATCGCAACTGAACCCATGCTCAATGTGCTGCTTTCAAAAATCGCCATTCATTATGTTGCTTGTGCGTGCTCTGATGTTGTGTCGTCGTGCAGCAGCGGCGCTGCAGCTGTTGCTGCCCATTCCTTTGCATGCATGCAGTGCTGTGTCCTTATGCAATGGCTGTGGGACCACGGCGCCTGCATAGGCAAGTACAGGCAGGCGGCGGTTGAATGAACAGGCTGCAATCACTGCAGCAGGATGCTCCGCGCGTTTGGTGCTTTGGGAACAATTGGCAGAGCTTACTTGATGCTGCACTGCTGCAGCTGGCAGTGAAGTGCAGCCATGCATTGGGGGCATGCAGCTGCATCCACTACTTGCATCTGAAATGCAGTATGTGCAGCTCGACCTGCCATCACGAGGATAACTTTTGACGCGGGCTAGCACTTGTTTGCACGTGTACAGCTTGTAAATCATACTGGCGCATTGGCCTGGTGCTGCCGTTGTGTGCCGGTGGTGGGTGGCAGCTATCCAGGCACGGCCCAGCAGGCTTTGCACTAGTGCAGTTCTGCTACATCATGCATATGCAATTCTTTATTGATGCATTCCCATGCTGCTGCGTAAAGGGGGGTGCCACAACAGGCTGCTGCGGAATCGCCTTGTCAGCCTCCTGCTGGCTGCTGGTAGGGTTTGCTGTGCTGTGCTGTCACAGCACAGCGGCTGTGCTGTCCTGTGCCTAATAATGATTACTTGCCGTGGAATAAGTTGTCAAGGTGCTGCTTCTGCATGCACTGCTGAGGCTCTGCTGTTGTATAATCACTGCGGCTACCAGATTGTGTCCCTTTATACCGCTGAAAGGGTTACTCGACAATCTGACCAGCCCTGAGCTTTGTGTCAACACCGCGTCATGTTGACCATCAACTGGTTTCAAACACCCCAAGGAACCCTAGGGAGCCAGGCCTGAGCGGCAGCATGTCAAGTGTCTGGCTAGTCAATCGTCGACACGTGAAGAGCCATCGCAACCACCAGTGACACCCTGCATTGCAACAAGTTGGCTTATTTGATATTAACCCTTGACAAAGTTCGACCCTTCAAACGAAGGCCTTGGTTGGTGCCAACAAGGCGGCCCTGGGGGGGCATGTGCATTCTGGCGGGAAATTCAATTGGGTCGCAACCACACCCCAATCAGCGGCCGAATGCGACTTACAGTTTAGGCACCCTGGCATCTCCTAAGTCATTTGGAGGCTGATCCTGAAATCCTATTGATGTGGTCTTGAGCGCTAGCGCTGGTACCACCATTGCAGCGCAGCGGCCAAGTGTTGCCTGCAGTATGCACCTTTGTACAAGCAAGGGGAGTATATACTCATATGTATTATCCCCTTGGCACAAGAATTGGTACCGTACCCTGAGGGTTGACTTCAATAAGAGATATCGGCAGCTAAACAGGGTTGTTTCGACCAGGTTTCCCGCTGGAATGCGCTTGCCGCCGCAGAACAGACCCACTGATGGCCACTGGGCCCCAAAACATCGGTCATTAGCCAAGACCTGTCCACAGATTGGTTAAAATCGCCAACTATTAATTGTGGGCCCTCGTTGAGCACACGCGCGCGCCATGCCACTTGCCACCGTGTCGACCAGCACGCTCTCAAGTGCTGAGCTGGGCTGCTAAGCGACATGCAAGGGACACCCCTAGGGGCACAGGCTTGGTCATGTGCAGCTTGCACGGACAGTCTGCAAGGTTGTGGTTTCAACACATCACCACATACTTTGCACATCACACACAAGAAGCATCTGAAAAGCCTACAATGTTACGGAGCTGGAACAGCAATGTCAAGATCTCGCCCGCCAGGGCTGCACTGGGCAGAGCCTCAATGTACCTGTTTGCACACGTGTTTGATGCCCCCAGGATCCTCCGGAGTCTTGTGTTGGCTCATAACGGGCAATCTGCTTTGGCGGGATGAGCATGTGAAATAAAGTAAAGCACGGATAGCACTCCGGAACAGACGCGCTGAGCGTAAACATCATGCTTTGTGGAATGTTGTAAATGGTTTGTAGGAAGGCACACACTGCAAAGCACATTTGTGGAATGTTGCCCACGACGCGCCCAACCTGGCGTCATGCAGCACCTGTGCAATACGAAATGTATACTGAGCAACCTGTGTTGAACACCCTCAGAGCTAGTAACAGCAACTGCCGATGCAAAACGAGTAAGTGTATGGTATCCTATCAAGCTCTCGGCCTGCCACAATCCCAACCTCTACAGTGCCAAAACACCACACAACACAAGTGAAAGCCGTGCCAGCCTATGCACATGACACGCCCATGCAGTTGGCAGCAGCCATGGCTGCATAACTGCATGGTGTTTGCATTCATACCACTAGTATTACACATAGCAACAGAGCTGATGACATGCACATTGCTCTTATGACCCCCAGATAACGCGCCGGAAGGTCCACAGCCCCAGCTGGTGAAGTTGACCGTCAGATACAGCCATTGCCGGGCCAAAGCAACAATGG